>CABFVX010004242.1:43342-69381 GCA_902151425.1 Timema shepardi | reverse complement strand
TTGAGGGAGTAAAGCCTCGAAAAGGAGTGCAACAACTTTAACCTAGGGGCTGGGGATCTGTTCTCTCCTTCTCTGTGCCCTAGGTGTACTCTATTCTCACTAAATACCTTCTTGCCGAAGTGTGTCAATAAAATGAGCCCAACTGCTAAGTTTCTTCTTGCAGTCCACATAAAGACATATTTTATGAAAGAAAAAACTCAGATCTAAGTCTATATATAATTTTTAGCTATAATAATAACAATAATAATGTAAATGTTTCAATGAAATATAAATAATATGAGTACTTATTAATATTCATAATATTAGACTATAAATATTTTATTGTGTGAACCTCATATGAATGTCTAGTTGTACTAAATTCAGCCTTATACATTAATTACTTTACCCTAATAATGGTACGGAAAAAGCATAAAATATAAAATTTGACTCCTTATAACGCGTGAACTGTAATGATTTGAAATCAGTGAGTCATTTTATAGCTTATAATTACACACTTGTTAAAATTGTGCAATAAACATTCACTGCCGAATGACCTTAAGAACGGACTTCTTACAATTCTTTCAATTCTTTCCATTGACAACTTGTTAAAATTGTGCGATCAAATTTCGTATGGTCGAATGACTACACGGTTAATCAGAAATCCTTAATTAACTAGAGATTTGAAACCTCCAATGATATTATTTTGGTTTAGGGGGTTGAGAATCTACCACAAACATGGTTTCTAAACTGTTCTTATTATAATAAGAGTAAACAAATTTGGTGAAACAGATGCTAGCTCATAATTGAACACTAAGCAATATCATCGTCCTTTCTCATGACATAAATAATTGTTTGATACAGTAACATTGTGTCAAGAGGAACTATAGCCAAGTGTATGCTGGTTTCAAGTGGAACCACTGTTAAAATATTTTATCTTTGCCTCGTTAATGTTTTGCCCGAACATTTCCTTTATTGGAATCAATTATACATCCTCAGCTCTTTCACAGTTGACATATTTCCCACCAAAATCATCAGTAGCAATAAGGATTAGCTCTCTAATTTCAGAAAAAGGCGGATGGCTAACAAAAAAACATACAAGCCTTTGGTTATATTGCTTATCTGGTAGTATTTGAAAGAGTCGGTTATCCACATGTTAATCGGTAGCAGCACCATCGACTACTTCGATTTTACCACATACTTCACATGATTTCATAAATTTCACGAGTGTTCAAACGCATATGGATCGTTAACGCGGATACATTTTAACATCGCAATATACGAAAAGATTGGAAATAGACATTAGCACGAGTATGGATAATTATATAAAATAGAAGTGATAACTCTAATGCAGATTCACAAATTCCTAGTCTCAATGATATACACTGAATGCATTCATGATCAAATGAACTCTCTTAGTAGCTACTGTAAAAGAAACAGCGCAGTGTTTTATAAAAATAAAAATGAGAATGTACTTTTCGAACAATTCGTAAATCACTAAGCAACTTATTTTTAGGACGTATAGAACAATTTTTTTTTACTACTACGTCTTACTACCCGTTCGGGTTGGACGCCTGTACATGTACTAATTATGCCAATGATTTTAGGGATTATCAAGGTTATATTATAGGAAGTGTACCCGCATTTGTGTGGAGAGATAGTGGGAAACCATTTTAGGAAAACAAACTTCAGTACAGCCGACCGGGATCAAACCATGATCTTCCCGTTATCAGAAGTCTAGTCTATTGAGATAGTAGGGCCTTAGAATGGCACGATTATTTTATAAAGCTAATTCCTACTCACAATTTTTTAGAATGTTTACTTGTGAAAGAACACACTGCATTTTTCTTCAAGTTTGTACAGTACAGTAAAGCCCCCATATCCGCTGATTCAGTATCCACGGTTTCAGTCAAAATCCACGGATTACTGCTGCCCAATTTTATTTATTTTTAATTAAAGAAAACAATTGTTTATATGTTTCCAACCACTCGCAAAGCGATATCCAGCCGTACTAACAGCAGCATAAACGCACCTCCTATGGGCATTATGCTATCATATCACCGTCATCATCATCATCATCATCATCATCATCATCGGTGATCATCGCAACAAGAAGAATGGTAAATAGTACAGTACACGTTATTATGTACTTTATTTAATGTTGGTAATGTCTTATTGTGAATAATGTATAAATTAAACTTTACAGTATTTATGTATGTCACATGAATATCACGTTACATAATAGTCCGGTACTATCCGCGATTCCACGTAACCATGGTAGATTTATGAACGTATTACCTGTGAATATGGGGGTACGACTGTACTTATCTTGAGAATCAAGCAGAGTGGGTTTTTCATACATAAAATGGCAGGGAGAGAGAAAAATTGAAGCATTTCCCACTCATAAATGAGGTGTAAATTTTATCTCCTAAGCGTTCTGAAGTTATGAAGTGCTTGAATTGAAAAAATAAACCATAAGTCAGTATTGTTTCCACGGTTATGCTGCTTTATCCATTTGTTCAAATATGGAGATTTTTTGGTTGATTGAGGTTGACCAAGCGAGACAAAGCAAGTGTGTTAATTTGATTTTATAAATTCAATGATTGAAATTATTAACATTTAATTTGTTGCATCAAGTCATCCAAATAATACCGGTAAGTTTATAAATGGCGTTTTATCAGTGGATTTGAGGCTCTGTGAAAAAAACAATATTTTATAAATGCATCACTGTAGACTTAATTGTTGATTGAAGCTTACAGAAGGTTCAAATCACTGCTAACATTAGTGTTTGTTAAAAAAAAAAGCCACTTATAACTTTATGTTGATTGAAACATTAAAAAATAAATTAAAATCGCTGGATGTCTGCTTTTCAGGCGTGTTACGATGCCATATGGAAGGTTTACTGCTCGAACGCCATTGTCATTTATACTAGCGATTGTTTTCTTTATTCTAAAAAAGAACCAAGAGCCTGAACTTCAAAAAAGATATGTTTGAGGTCATGGGATGGAACATTTTATTTCTTATTTCAGGCAAGAAACAAATTAAATGTAAAAATGTTTGTTATTGTTTAACAGGCACTTAACACAAGGAGGGCTCTTAGCAGCTGGGACCATATACTAAAAGCAAACTCGATGTTATTAGTAATTAGCTTGTCTTAAACATAATTTCTCCGAAATCTTGTTTCTAATCAATTGCTATTAGGTTAATGTTTGCAGCTCAACTCCTCAATGTTATCTATAAATGCCAGTGGCCTATATGAATATACCCTGATTTGTGGTAAATAAGATGATTGAATTTCGTTAAATAAAAAGTAGGTAGTTAAATGCTTATTTTTAGGTTAAAAATAGTAACGAATCAACTTTTATTTAAGTGTTATGTTGCATCAAATAAAACATTAACTGTTGCTAAAATTGGTAAATGGCAATAATACCAAAGATGGGAGGTTAAAAAAATATCACTTGGTTTCCTTGGATATTTTATTATTGTTATTATTATTATTATTATTATTATTATTATCTTCAAATATTTGGTCACAATATGGCTACTATAACAGTCAGTTAAAACACATATTTTACCAATGTTATTTGTTATAGACAGAGGAAACGTTTTAGTTATTGGAATTCTTAAATAAAGAGAAAATCTATTAAGTTCTAGTACATCCTTGATAGATATTCTAAAAGTGTTTAACTAATACTATGGGGAAAAAACTATACTCTATGTTTCTACTAGGTTTTTTTTTCAGATTTTTTTTTCAGCTATGAAGACTGCAACAATACTGACCTTAGCTCGCAAACCCTGCCTACCCTGACTACACCACGATCCATCATTAGTATAACTGCTATCCATCTACTTCCTCTCCATTAAGACAATTTTGGTACGGTCCTAAGCTAAGATGTCGAAACTATTTTCCATATTGTCACCGACACCGTTTATACGCATTATCGCTCCACTGTCCAACGTGATTTCATGAACAGCACACGTATGTTGTGGTCTAGGAGTATTACCAACCTAATGTTCAAATGTACAGAACCTTTATTTTTAGGTGAAATTAAGTATTTTCAGTTTTAAGAAAATCACCACAATATGTTAACATATTCACGACACGTTAAATTCATGAAATGACCTTTACCTTATTTTAATTTATATTAATAGCAAATTTTCCGCTAAATAAACCATGTTTTAAATGATGAATTTACACTTAATACTCACAACAAATAGATAACAACAATAAGATAGGATATTTTTTAAGCACCGCATTATACTACCTGTTTGGGTCATAAGTTACGCGTATGTACTAATTACGTTAGGGGTTTTGGATTAGGACCCATCTTGGTGGCGTAGCAGGCTAACGCGCAAGTTTCTTGTTGAGCTAGCCTGCCGAGGACTAGGAGATCGGGTTTCGAATTTTGTTCGGGTGAACTGGGGGTGGTTTTTCAAAAATGGCATGGTTGGGTTAGGAATTAGGGAGGCTATGTTTCAGGGAAGTATACCGGCATTTTCATGCAGGGATAGTGTATAACCATTAGTAACAATCACCCTCAATACACCCGACTGAGATTAGAAACTCGATCTCCCCGTCATTACCAGTCTAGTCTACTGCGAGAGTAGCGCCTCAGGCCATGCGGCCACCGAATCGGGTAATAGGCTATTAATCTTTTCAGAAATTGAGAGTGAAAATTATATCATTCTCTATTTACAAATCCGCACTGATGAGCAAATGGTCTAAGACACCTTTCTTTCAATAATAATATTAATAATAATGTCTAGCACTGCGTCTTACTACCCGTTCAGGTTATACGCTCAAGTACTAATTATGTTAATGGGTTAGGAATTGGGAAGGTTGAATATAGAAGTGAACCCGCATTTGCGTGAAGGGAGAGTGGAAAACCATACAATTTTTTAAAAACCACCCCCAGTTCACCCAAGCAAAATTCGAACCCCGATCTCCTCGTCCTCAGCAGGCTAGCTCAACTAAAAACTGGTGCGTTAGCCAAATACGCCACCGAGATGGGTCCTGTCTTTCCCTAAACTCGATCATCAGTGTCGGGGATTTTGACGATCGAATATTGGGTGAGTGCACTTGTTCTTTTTTTCCACAAGTGATTTCCCCCCGTGGCTTTAATAATAATAATACTTAGCACCACGTCTTACTACCCGTTCGGGTTATACGGTTTAAGTACTAATTACTCTAATGAATTAGGAATTGGGAAGGTTGAATTAGAGGAAGTGAACCCGCATTTGCGTGAAGGGAGAGTGGAAAACCATTTAGTAAAAACCACCCCCAGTTCACCCGACCAATATTCTAACCTCGATCTCCCCGTCCTCAGCAGTCGAGCTCAACACGACAAGCGCGTTAGCCAACTACGCCACCGAGGTGGGTGTGGTTTTAATAACTCTCCACTTTAATGTGGGTGAGATTTCTCTAAACAAACTTCATCATCCCTAATCCTAAATCAAACATGGTATTATACACAAAACTTTTTCCCCCACTTAGGCTATACACATAATATTAATTACTCTAATATGGTATAAATGAGTAAGTTAATTTAAAGGAAGTGTTCCCGAATTTGCATGGAGGGAGAGTGGACAATCATTTAGTAATAAAACACTCTTAGTACACTCGACTGGGATTCTAACCCTGATCTCCCTGTCTTCAGCAATTCAGTCTCCTACTAGAGGGACACTTTAAACCAGGGGTCCTCAACCCACGGCTTGTGGGCCACTTGCATCCCGCGGTAACATTTTTTGCAACCCGCTGCCTCATGAAATATATAAATTTTACACAATCAACTAATAGAATAAATACGCATTTTATGTACGTAACTTACGTTATTTTATAGAAGATTTTTGCTTTTACGTGAAGATGACGTTTTTATACTATTGTACTTTGAACCGGTAAATAACAACTCTAGTAGACAAGACAAATCGTGCAACCTCCTGCTATGAAAAATCTAAAAACTAGGAAAAAACAAAGAACATACTTCACAGTATTGTGAGCCAAAAAGAGACAGAAACTTGGGTCCTTGGACATAAAATGGTTGAAGACCCCTGTCGTAGATTATTATTACTAGCACCGCGTCTTACTATCCGTTGTGGCTATACGCACTTACGCTAATGTGTAATGGTAGGGTGATTGTGAGATTAAATGGAGCTCCTACAGTTTAACGTGGGATCCGAACCACAGGAGGCCTGGCATTCCACACATTCACAAGTTATGATTAATACACGTCTTGTCAGAAGTGAAGGAAGGGTTTGGCAATCAGATAAATCTGTGCCGGGACCGAGGATTGAAGCCCGAACACCCAGCACAGAAGTCTGACACCTTACCCCTAGACCACCAGGTCGTAGACAATGCGGTGACAGAAGTGGGTGCTTTGATTAAAATAATATTATATTCACACATTCCACGCTTTTAGGTTAATTAAAACTGCACACATGGGGATGCTATATAGCTTGGGGGACCATAAAGCAACAATTTGAGCCCATACCTAGCTCAAATATCTCAAATATAAAAATTGAGGTATCCTTGTGAAACCTATTTTTTGTGAGTTTCGCCATTTTTACTATGGTTAACGTATTTCTATGTAGAAGATTTAAAATTAAAACACACTTTTTTAAACTTTGTTAAACAAAGAATATACATTTCCTTTTATAACGTGTAAGAATAACCTACAATAGTAAATTTCCCTGTGTTAAAGGATATTTGAGAACAAAATTCTCTCCCACATTATTTAGATCTATATTTTTGCAGCCCAGGGATGTTGAGTTCCAATGAAGATGGCTCCTTGTTCCTGTGAGTTGCTTATAGCGGGGTGGCGCCACACTAGCAATTACCAATCCCACTAGCGCTGACTGGGGAAGATTGCCATTACTAAAAGGGAGGTAAGGGGGAGAAGGTTAGCCAGATATCCCCTACACTCGTGTGTGTCTGATCACCATATGAACCAGCTCAGTTTAGAGTTGGGAAGAGCTATTCTCTCTTGGAAATATTCAAAAACATTTAGTTTAGCAAATAATAGAAAAAAGTTCAATAGCTCACTAACTCCCACATATATTTCTTAGTTCAGTATTTCTATTGACTGAAATATTATTCAATTGGTTACTAATTCATCAAAACAGTATTAGTGAGTTCAGTTGAACAAAAAGTATAATTATATTGGTTAAGTAGTTCAGAAAGTATGTCTTAGTGTAGTGGAACGCAACATCATTTTCTTAATTCAGTAACATAGCTAGTATTTCTTAATTAAGTTGAACAAGATATCATTCTCTTAATTCAGTAGATAAGTAAGTATTTCTAAGTCCAGTTGAGCGAAGTTTTATTTTCTTATTTCATTAAATCAGCTGATCTTTCCTAATCCAGTAAATCAGCGAGAATTTCTTAAATCAGTTGAACGAAGTACCATTCTCTTATTTCGGCAAATTATTTAGTCTTTCTTGGTTTAGTTGAAATAAGTATAATTCTCTTAATTCAGAAGCTCGGAAAATATTTATTAGTTCAGTTGGTATTCTAGATTTATAGTTCAGTCGAATTAAAGGTGGTTTTATTTTATTCGTTCACTAGTTAAGCAGACTGAAATCCATGACATACACTTATAAAGTCATTTAATTTGCCGATGGCGTAAACCCAAACGGGTAGTCCTACGCGGTCTTAAAAAAAAAGCCCATCGACAAGCTAGTGTGAAATAAAAGGAACGAAATGTATAGCGTAAACGTAAAATGGAAGCACAAAGAGAACTTTACCTACTCACAATGTTTAAATTTATAAATAGTTCGAGAAATATTATTCATGTGGATGAAACGCATTTCAAATCAAGTCATAATGGCAATACATGCTTATGGTTTGAATAAAAACTAGACGAAATAAGATCTGTTGAAAAAGGAAAAAGCCTACCTTTTGTATGTGCTTTAGGGGAAAAGGAATTTGATAATGATTATCTCATCAATCATCATTTGAAAATACAAATAAAACCAGATACACTACCATGAAAATAGGCATACAAATAAAAAAAGATACACTACCATGACAATAGGCACTATACAAGCCTCAGTATCGGGTAAGCTGTTGCCAAATATAACCACTAAAAGTGTGATTGAACAGGAGAGTGATCAATATTAACTCTCATTTTAACTTTACCTAAACGACCAAAGAATGTTAACGTGCCTTAATGTAAATTTTACTGAAATATCACGCTCCTTTAGGGCAGGATAAGTAACGTTTATTTCATAGCAGAAATTCTTTTCTCATTTGACCGGCTATGCAAGGTGAACTAACCATAATTACACTCAACTTTGGTGCGTACAACAATTCAAATGTATGTAAACGCAATATGAATGCTGTTTCACGGATATAGCTGCTTATTATTTTTTATTTTTACTATTACTATACATACATTTCCATTTAGTTAGCCATTGCCACCATTATACTCAATGGTTAGCGGGAGTGAGTTTTGTGCTCCAAAAATGTATACCTTTGAGCAGCTGTTATTGGAAGGATGGATCTTTGAAAGAATGCTAGAAAGATGTTATTAAACACCTCGGAATAACTGCAGCATCGAAACAAAGCATCTCTAAGAGTGTTTTAAAATTAAAGATTACTGAAAAACTGCAGACAAGACATAGTGGAGGCCGACCCCCAATGACAACAAACAACATTGTGAAAGACAGTCGAGATGGCTCCTAGCCTCCCTTTATATACAAATCTAGTATTAATATAAACCACTCTAGTATTTCCTATAAGCTCCAACAAGGGGACATGGTCAAGATATTTATTAAGGCATCTTAACTTAAGATGTACAAAATGTGATTTCATTAAACATAAAATTGTATATAGAGCAATTTAAAAAAATGTGTAAGATCTAAATTTAATTTAAAACCGCTCTATTTCCGTGTCTCTAGTCACACTCATTGGTTCTAACGATACATTGTAGTTGAGTAAATTATCTTTCAACGAAAAAAGTGAATTTTGAACTGAACATTCATCTTTTGTCCTAGGCAATGGCGCGTACCCCCACCGAACTAGACGGAAGTGTAGTAATGTATTGATCTAGGACCACCACTTGTGAGGGGTTGAAGGAAGGGAGGACTGTTCTTTCTGTATGTGAGAGGGTCATTCATAGTGAACATTCCCTAGCAGAGATGGCAATAACTCACCCTGGGTTGCCAATAAGTAGGTTGTGTCAGCAAATTGAAACTCAGTGCATCAGACAAGCACAGTTTCCATTGTGTATTTATTAAATACATTATAGTGTCATAAATTCGTTAATGTTAAAGTTGAAAATTCACTTTAAAAAATCATATTTAATTAGATCAGCCAGTTAAATTTAAAACAATTATAGGTATTCACTATAATAATTACCAATTTCTCTGTCCAGTTGAAAAAAATCTCGAAACTTAGAAGACCACCTGGGAAGCTGAAATTGTGTAGGCAAGTAGTGGCAAACACAAAAGAGTGCAGAAATTTACATCGGGGTAGGGAGGGGGACAAACCAAGGAAAAGTGTGGGGGTTGTTCTTAAAAAAAAAAGTACAATAGATCTTGCAACCCAGAAGAGCTAGGAAGCTGAAAATTTGCAAGTCAACAGCCAAAAGGGTGGAGGAATACGTGGTGGCCAAAGATTCCTATAGGTTGCACCTAAATGTTTCTTTGGAACAGGAGCATTTACTAAAAACGAAAAAATATAAACAAAAAATGTTGTTTATGGTAAAATATTCAATGAGGGATAGTTTCACACTTGAATTGGAGTAAATATTTGATATACTGTTGGAAATGGTATTATGTATGACATCAATTAATGGGGTCCATATCTTATACATATTTAAAACACAAAGAAAAATTGTTCATGATTATTTGTTCATTCTTGTAATTAATAGTACAGATCATATATACATCATAGATAATAAGAAAACAATAAGGTAAAACAAGACATTAAAGAACATTTAGAAGGCACTGCCCATCTTCTTGCGGGTCAAGGCTCACCCACTAAAATACTCTATTGAGTGGATGGAATTACTCAAGTCCCAGCATATACTATAGAATCTTTAACCTTCCGATAGGCGCGCCCTCCAAAGGTTCGCGGATGGTCGCGCGTATCTGTAAGATACGCATCCAGGTTTATCAAACCGCAGGCCATAAAACACACACGAATTAAAAGTAACATGACAAGTATATATTTAAGCATTTATTTTGACTCAGTCTTAAGGGCATAAACTGCTATAAAAATTATTTTTAGTCCATATGATAGCCTTCAAGTTTTTTGTGTTCCCTACAATTGGCTGGATTATATTAACTGTTTCTGTATATAAAAATAATTATTATTAATAGAATAACATTTAAACGTCTCTAGGGAACAATTAAAGTTGCAATCACACTTTATACAATAAACAAAATAAAGCATTAGAACATTATAAACACTGAACAAGTAACACCAAAAAAATTACAAAAATAAATTGAAAAATATAAAAATCTAATTTTCTAAAATACGTAATATAAGGAATTGAGAACAAATCAAGCTATAAATAATATTAAAAAATATCAGGAATTAAAAAATGAAAATACAAATACATTAGTTTTGATATAATATAATAAAAGCCAATATTTTGGGACTATAAAGAATTGCAATCAGTACAAATGTATTTTGAATGCTGTAAACATATGAATTTTTTGCAAAACTCACAAGTGTACCTGGTTACCCGGGTTCGTTTCTCTTGTAAGCAAGGTCGGCATCTTTTTTTCTCAGGTTGTGCATTTTCTTCTTTGTCCGTAACATTTTGCTTTCTCTTCAAAATTTTCTCACGAAGCTCTCCAGTGACCACAGTCGTCCTTCGCTGAATGTTCTCCTCAACAAGATCATCCGAAAGCCTCCGAAGGAATTCTCTTCTTTTTAACTTCCCTTGAGTATTCGCCGTGAACATTATGAAAGCGTTGATAGCTGCGACGTTCAGCATGGAAAAGAAAACGACAAGAGGCCACCGTTTAGTGTTTCTGGCAACATTGTAAGATTCACAAAGCTTGTCGACTGTATCAACCCCTCCCTTAGTTTGGTTGTAAAATGTTATTATTTCTGGTTTTAGTTTTTCCCTGGTTTCAGGATCAATAGCGTCATCATCATGGAGACTAGAGATCAGTATTACATTTCTATTAGGTTTTTGGACATAAGACACAAGCGTCGCTTCTTTTCTGAAACCAAACAAACATGTTAGAGGCGCGCGTTGTTTTGCCATTTTAAATTCAGGTGGAATTTGAACTTTTTTTTTTTTATGGTCCCAACCAATGAAAGCTTTTTATCAGCTAGTTCTGTTAGCAATTCGAAATCTGAAAACCAATTATCGGTTGTTACATTTCTACCTGTATTAAATATTGGAGAAGTCAATCTTTTCACAACATCTCTCGGTTTGTTGCTGACTGAAAATGGCCCTTCTGGTTGTGCTCCAGCATAAATTTCCATATTATACGTGTAGAACACTCTAGCGTCCACCATCGCATAAATTTTAATCCCATATTTCCTTGGCTTTTTGGGGATGTATTGAATAAATTGGCATCTTCCTCGAAATCCTTCTAGTTTCTCGTCAATGGTAACGTTTTCACCAAGTGAGTAGCACTTTTGGCAGTTCTCAACGAATTCTTCAAAAATTTCTCTTACAGGTGCCAGCCGAATTTTTTTTTTTCGTTCTTCTCTAGTTTCTATGTCATCAAAGCGGATGCATCTCATCAAAAATTGGAATCTCTTTAGACTCATCACCTGTTTGAAAGCGTCCATTTTCCATAATTCTAGAAGATTTAGACGATTGGCGTGGTAAACCCCAGCTAAATAGAGCAGTCCAAATAGGGCTTTCATTTCAATTTCATCAGTTTCTCTGGCATCTCTTGGTCGGGAATAATTATTTTGAATAGAAAGCACATATTTATTTGTGTTCTCTACGGTGCGTTGAATCATGGTATTAGTGAACAGGCATCTCCATAGTTGAAGAATATCCGAGATACTCTTGGCTGGACCAATTACACCTGGCAGATGGAGCAAAATGTTATGTTTCGCACGTTTACTACGCATGAGTTGTTTTTTTTGCCATTTCCAAGAGTTTATGTGCTTATTATTTTTTTTCTGAATGGCTGTATAGCAATCAGTATCGTCATTTTGGTCGTCTTCTTCGCTAGAATTATCACTTTGTTCCGATTCCGAATCACCTTCTCGTTCCGAAATATGCTCTTCTTCATCTGTATCACTTTCATCCAAACAATCCTCTTCATCACTGGCTTCATTGAGAACAGCATTCCTGATAGCCTCGACATCCACCGGATCATTCAAGTCAAATTTTTTTTTCTGACATTTCATATTGCCTGAAAAAAAAATACACAGATGGTCGCGCGTATCTGATATATACGATGTATCTTTTTCAAAGCCAGTATGAAACAAGCGAAAAACAAAACATGTAATAATACTTTTGATGCTATTAGTATAACATTTATTGCAAGTTTAAATTAAAATGAAGAAAGTGTAAAAACTTACAAGAGCGGTCGCGCGTATCTGTCCTATACGGCACAGGCTATATCAGAACCAAGGTCAACACTACAGAGGTCCGAAGAAGACTGCCGATTGGTCTGGTGGGGGTGGAAGAATAGCTGGGAGTGGGAATCCCCACTCCCTCTGACTTCCAAGAAACAGGAGCTAACTCAAACTGGCCGTATCTGATGGATACGCGCGCCTATCGGAAGGTTAATCAAGACGCGACTCCCAGATTTTGAAGATCATTAAAAATGACTCCCCATTTGCAATCATTGTCCAACAAATGTTAATGATACATATTACAAGACCAGAAATGGAAGCCATTGGTTTTTAAATGGGTATATGTTAGTTTTGTAATATTAACCACTTAATTGTCCAGCACCTAAGCTCAGTCAGTACCACGTTTGCCTTCTGGATCCCAGGTTCAAACCCCGGCATGGCCGTAAAATGTATCGTTAAGGAAATGTGGGCTTACCCCTTTCACAGTGATGAATTGACGGTTAAGTGTTGTATATGTTTTTAATTTAAGGAGTTTATAAGTCAAGTACTAATACAGTCCTGATATATAAATAATTTTAATAAAAAACTAGGTAATAGTTATATATATATATATATATATATATATATATAAAACCAGATTAATTATTCAATAAAATATCCGCCTCAGTGGCCACATTGTCTAAGGTGCTACTCTCACAGTAGACTATACTGCTAATGGTGGGAAGATCGAAGTTCCAATCTGGTGTCCAGGTACTGGGGGTGGTTTTTCCACTCTCCCTCCACTCATATATGGGGCACTTCCTCTAAATATAACCTTCCTCATCCTTAAAAACTATTAGCGTTATTATTACATAAACGTATAACCCGAACGGGTAGTAAGACACGGTGCTAAAAATAACGTATTCAATAATTTAAAACCGCTATTCTTGTAGAAAGCACAATTACTGATTTTAATTAAGGGGCTTACGGAGTGGAATTAATTTGGTCACGTATTTTTAATTCATATATTTTTTTAAATATTATAGTGATTAAAAATCATTTCCAAATTTTCCGGTTGACTAAACCACTAATAAAAAGCCTTGGATTTTAAAAATTTAGTTTTTGGTTTCGTTTATTTGTGAGTTTTATAACCTTAATCACTTTATTATCTTCAAATTTGCAAATTTGAAATGTATCTTTAATTATTCTAGAAATATACACTATTATTGTGAACGCATATAGTAAAACTAAATGTATTTGAAATTAAACACACATAACGTAAAAGGTCGTATTTGGGGAAAACGACTTTAATGATTTAATTAATTTTAGCTCATTTATATAAAGTATCGTATAAAATTATATACCTACATCGTAGGTCAAATGTCACCAAACTAACAATATAATGTCGACGCTTTTTACTTTCTCTTAGACGATCGGGATTAAATTTCTCTCGGTAATTGAGGATATGGTAAATTTTAATAACATAGAAGTTAGGCACGCCCGAATATTAAAAATAAAGCATCAATAGAGTTTTTGTTAAAACTTATAAAACGCGAGGCTCTTGAAATAAAAGAATTTGACCAATTTACTTGTTTAGTGTAATACATATAAAGGTTCCCTATATGAATGTTAAGGCATACGCCGACAAAAATACATTCTTGCTGTTCGGAAGTCGTGTGAAATAAGAAAAAAACAGATAATTCAGAGAGTGCTGAACCCTGATCAGAGTCAAGGTGCCAGGACACTTAAGGAGGCCGCCTAGGTCGAGAAATTTCCGTGCAGACGTTCGGTTCAAACGCATTATTTAATTTTACGACGCGTTATCTCAAAATATGGTTCACGGCAAAATATAGTCGAAAGGTTCCAATAAGGCTCTTTTTCCATAACAACCCTATATGTCGAGTTTTATTAATGGAGAAATGTGTTAAAATTTAACATTAGTTTACTAACGATTTTTTAATCATATTAGCGGAGCTATGAGACTAGGCTTGATGCAAAAGGGCTTTAGATCTAGCCTTCCTCTAACAAACACAGTGATTTTTGTATAGGCTCACAACAGAAAATTGAAAGATAGTTAAGAACTAGCCGCGAGTTTTCCTCTTTACCTTGAGATATGAAGTTTCTTAGTTTTCTTTCTCCTCTTTCTTATTGACAAAGGTTGTTAGGAGGTGAAGGGTGAAGGGAATGTAAGCTTAGACAGAACAGAGAAGTAGTTACATACAATGAAACAGACCATTGTATTTTAATCCGTGTGGCATGACGGCGATTGATAGATACTTTCTCGCTGACCGAGGTAGCCGCCTTAACGAACCTCCTGGCAGTCCATCAGCCAACGCTCACGACGCAAGAATAAAGATGAAACTTAAATACGCATTTGTTGCGCAGGACATTAAATGGCCAAAGTATCGTTAGTGTGCTCAGTGTAGTATGGGCACAACTTGAAAGCGTATGTCCGAGGAGTGCGCTAATTAGTGCAGAACAGCATAACATTAGACAGAATTAGTTAGAGAATGGATTATTTCATATAAAGTAAAACACTTACATTTGATTAAGTAAACTAAACTACCAAAAATCAGCACTATTTTATGTAGCAGAACTCTGTCATTAAATAAATAAACTCTTAAATGTTATTCCAACTTGTATGTAACGAGAGTAATTGTTTAAACCCCCGATTTATTTAAGACAGGTAAACATATTTTAAACGAGGAAGCGTGCTGAAGGGAACTGTGTAGTACTCTTTATACGTAGTGATTTGTGAAAATAGCATGACTAATATCAATTTGTAAATATTCTTCGCAAGAGAATACAGACACGTTAAGGTTTTTGTGGGAGGGGGGTTCCGAATACTTGAGTCCTTGAGTGTTAGCTACACTACATTTAGTTTAAACTAAAATATATAAATTATTCAAGATATGTTAAATATAAAAATTTAAAATAGAGATCATCTACTATTGATTCTTAAATTATCATAAAATAAGCCATTAATTATTGTAATATATGCTCTAGTGAGTAGTCGAAGGAGGTTAGGGAATTTTGGGGTATGAATATTCCTCTTCTAATGTCAACTAATATTTAATGCAATTATTGTAATCTATGTTAAATCCTCGGGCCCGGCACAGATTTATCTGATTGTCAAGCCCTTCCTTCACCTCTGACAAGACGTGTATTAATCACAACTTGTGAATGTGGGGAGTGCCAGGCCTCCACCGTGGTTCGGATCCCACGTTAAATTGTAGGTCCTCCATTTCATCTCACAATCACCCCACCATTACACATTAGCGTAAGTGCGTATAAACCGAACGGGTAGTAGGACGTGGTGATAATAATATTATTAATAATAATAATAATAATATGTTAAATGACACGTTAGATACATATTTTATCCCAATGTCAAAGTACTAAGTGCAAAGCCCCATACTAACTCCCAACACACACACACACATCTTTTAAATGTAATACTAGCTAGGTACCCAGTAATTTTACAAGTTCAAACAAATAAATCTTGCCAAGACATTCTAAAATACTTTAAAATGTTATCATCATATTTTAGCAAATCAGAAAAAAGTTGATGGGACTCTTCCTATGTACTCCTTTTCAAATTTATTTTGTGAATATAAGATCAGTGTGTCACTTTTTTTTAAGCTTGAAGCAGGTTTTAGCGATAGCAATACTCTCTTGGTCTGAAGAGATGTCCACTGTGCCATGAAACAAAACTGTGCTGACTCAAGAGATAAAGTGTGCCGAGTGCCGACTGGTACCGTCAGAAGCCTATGAAGTTCCCAGACACTCACCAGTCCAGACCGAGTCGAGTCGATCAAGTGCGCGTCCTGTTTAGAACATGATAACGTCCAGAAATGTTTAATCTCCTTAAAACATTAACTGTTTTAGTTTAGATACAACTTAAAATATAACTAAGGAAATTGCAGTATTTGATTAAATTCACAGTAAGAATTTATATTTATAAAATTTGACTAGCCTATTTCCGGTCATTAAATGTACGAGAAAACGGCTGAACCTGAAACAAATTTGACAAACGTACATTCTTTTTTAAGGTTAGGGGTTCAGGATGTCGTAAAAAAAAGAAGCTTCCAACAAAAACCAGATTTTCCCCAGTGATTTGCAACTTTTCTTCTGTGTGTGCAGCGACTCCACTCTATAGTCATTCTTTGTTTACGTCACTATGGAAACCCTGATGATGATGATGATTATTGTAGTTATATCAGTAAATAAAAGGTCTCGCTTTGGTTAAAAATAATAACTCATTTCTTACTTAAGTAGAATGGTGCAACAAATAGAAAAATTACAGCTAGACATATTTACATACCAAACAAACCAAGGATATAATATTAGAATCCTCGATCGCTCAAATGCCTCAAGGATATTCGAGATATTCGAGGTTCGTAAAAATCTTCAAAAAGTATCTTGAATACAATTATGAATACCTTTACTTGATTTAACAATTTTAAGTAATTAGAAAAAGGAATAATATAGGATTGTATAGTTGGGAGAACAATAAATTCACGAAAAAGGACAAAGTTGTATTATTATAGTTAATTCACTAGGGGGGAAAAAAAGGTGTTCCCTTTGTTGTCATGACGTGGGCCTAATAAAATGACAAAGTAGCGCTTATCAATGGCCCAAAGCCTTAAATAATTTTTTAAATTCAATTTTAAATATTACCCACTTCAGTGGGCGTATGGTCTAACGTGCGACTCTCGTAGTAGACTAGATTGCCGATGACGGGGATATCGAGGTTCGAGTGTCAGTCGGGAGTTCTGAGGGTGGGTTTTCCAAAATGGTTTTTCACTCTTCTACCACGTGAATGTGAGTACACCTCCTATAAATGTAACCTTTCTAATCCCTAAGACCATTAGCGCAATTAGTGCATAAGCGTATAACTCAAACGGGTAGTAAGATGCGATGCGGTTAAACTAAAATGGTACAATAGGCCTACATGTTTGATTCAAGGATTCAAGTTTCGATTTAAGATTCGAAAGAAAATAAAAGATTAGGATAACCAGCTTCAGTGGTCGAATTTTATAAGGCGTCACTTACATGTTACACTGGCCTGCTGATGACAGGGAGATCAGGGTTCGAATCACGGACAGGTCTAGTGAGAGTGGGTTTTTCTAAATGGTTTCCCTCTCTCATCCCATGCAAATGCGGGTATATTACCTCTAAAATACGTATTTACTTATCCTTACACCATTAGAGTAATTATCATATATGAGTGTAGCCTGAACAGGTAGTTATACAAGATGATAAAAAAAAATATTTTTTGACAGCCTTTGATGAGAAAACCTTTAACTATAAAGTTGAGTGAGGCCCCATTCTATTAAACGGTTTTGAACACATTTTAGTGGGATAATCTGCAGCCATCACTGCAACGACCCTCTCGTATATATGGAACTGCTTTAAGATCCTCAACTTTACGAAGTGTTAACTTATTCAATCTATTCCTAAGGTAGCAATGCCATTCATATTCAATATTGCTATTATTTTGTTTATATATTTGGAGGGCTACACTGATAAAATTCGTTGTAAAATACGAGATACAAAAAAATAATTCAGTAAGAGTTTAGGTAACTTTGAAGGCACCTGCCATTTTAATCACAAAAAACAATTGGTCGTTCCATTAGGAGTGAGCTCAAATCAATTTAATGAGACATGTGCACGTATTTGTTCCCATTCCCTTACCCACACATTTAGTGGCCGATCCCACAATACTAGTTATACCTTATGCAATAAAGTGACAGGCTTATGTATAGCTATATATACATGTTATTTGTTTGAAATGGAAATTAATAATCCAGTAAGTTTATAAAACCTTTATATTTCAAACCAAATGGTAAAAAAATGAATAAAATTGATTTTATTAATTAGAACAATGAAATTGATTTAAAGAACATACCCGCCTCGGTGGCTTAGTTGGCTAAAGCGCTTGTCATGTTGTGCTCGACTGCTGAGGACGGGGAGATTGAGGTTCAAATATCGGTTGGGTGAACTGGGGGTGGTTTTTCCTAAATTGTTTTCCACTCTCCCTCCACGCAAATGCGGGTTCACTTGCTATAATTCAACCTTACCAATTCCTAATCCATTAACGTAATTAGTACTTAAAGCGTATAATCCGAACGGGTAGTAGATGCGGTGCTAAATATTATTATTATTATTTAAAGATCATGATTTTTTTTAAATTATGAAATAAAACCTTACTTTTTGACATTTCTGGAAGAAATAATATCAATGTATGTACGGTGCTTTGTAGATAGAATTCATCCAACAGCTTTAAATTAATTCTAAATAAGCTAATTTGGTGGACTATTTTATTTTTAAATATTAAAATTTAACTTCAATTTCACACCTTTTAGACTAACTTCCTATATACACCTTTAAATCAAAAACCGGTAGTATCCCTTGCATTACGCGATTAATTGATTCCAAGAAAACAATTATTCATAATTATAAATTGCGTAAAGTGAATCAACTTTAGCGTGGATAAAATTACAACAAAAACTACCTAAAATTTGTAGAGAAAAATGTCGTCACTATTTTCTTCACTTAATACACTGATACTATAAAGCCTGAATTTCTAATGGAGAACTTTCTGAATCTTCCAACAGAATTCTACTATATAATAGGATTCTGGTGGGGGAAAAGGCTTCCATTTGGTTTTTCTGAAGAAAACCGGGGTTTACTTAACTCATTTGTACGAATAAACTGATGTTGATGAGTGTAGATCATCGTCTCTCTCTCTTAAGATTAAAAAAATACAGTTTGTGATGCTTGTTTATCTACAAATGTAAATCGATTAAAAACTTATTGTGCACTACCTAATCGAGGATACACTGACATGGTGATTGGGCAGAGAGTCCATGCGACCCTTAAGTAACCGTATACACCCCAGGGTCACATTATATATATATATATATAGTATATAATTTTATATATATAGTATATAATTATATATATACATATATAGTATATAATTATATATTATTCTTTTCTACCGCATCATACTACCGGTTCAGGTTATACGCATATATGATAATTACTATAATGGGGTAGGGATGAGGAAGGAATTATTTTAGAGGTAATCTACCCGTATTTGCCTGGAAGAAGGGTGGGAAACCATATAGGAAAAACCCACCTTCAGCAAACCCATCTGGTATTAAAGCCCTGATATCCCCATCAACAGTATGACACAAGAGTGACGCCTTAGACCATTCGGTCAATGAAGTGGGTCACTATAATATTAGTACATACAACTACAATTATGCATCACAGTTAAAATTGTTTCTAAATATTTAAACTCCTTAACCCTGTCAAATGATACGTTGCTCGAAGTAATCTATAGATTATCGTTCCCAATCTGTGTCTTTGTCAGATCGTATACTTAGTGTTCATTTCTAAACCTATTTCCTTACTAGCCTCTAATAAAATTTCTACTATTTCGCAACAAAGCTAAATCACCTGCGTATCCTAATAGGTGCATTGTCCCGTTTAATGTAGACCCTTACCTAATCTCTTGCAGTACCCTATTAGCATACTCTGACGCTAGATTAAAAAGTAATGGGGAAAGTGCATCCTTGTTTGAACCAATATATATATATATATATATACATATATAATATAAATATAACGATATAACTAAACCTTCCAAAATCACCAATTCAAGTTTAATTAGTTGTTACTATTTTATTATTAATTTTATATATTAGTTATTAATATTATTACTAATAGCTTATTTGTATCCTGACATCTAACTAGATACGTGCACAACATCGAACATAGCAAGGAATTTTAACTTGTCTTGAAATGTATTCTTCTTACACTTTGAACCAAGCCCACCCCCTTTTTGGACAAGATTTATAATACTTCATTTAAAATCGTTTCCAGCTGTGACCGATTAGAATAAAAAAAGTCTCCCCATCGAAAACATTTCATGGAGAATCGCAAAAAAGAATAAAAATACAAGGGAAGAAAAAAGTTGGGGAATGTAATGTTCAAGTTAAAAAAAAAGATTTAAGGAGAAATGGGCGATAACTGTATAGAATCTATATCCTGTTTAAGTAGGTGGCTTGTAAATTACCACGCGATATTCAAGGGGGAAATTAAGAGTGGACGTGGTGGCCACCAACTTGCTAACGGGTGTAACGTGTAATATAAGCAACGGTGTAACGTAACGCGATTGTTTTGGACGTAACATGAGCATGCAGTGAATGTTACTGAGAATCGTCTGTTCTACTCAGTCGCGTCGTCGCGAATATGTCAAACAAACGTATGCTAGTTACCATTGCTAGTTTCATTGCTACGTACTTAATGATGGAAAGTGAAAATAAGCCTAGGCATCGTCGATGGTGGAAAACACAACTATATAAAAAGAGAAATGTTTCTTAATTAATTTCCGATTTAAATACAGTAGCCCCCTTTCCAATACCCTAGCTCTTTTATGTCCTGCCCTTTTCTCTTAGATACGATGATAGCAAACTTATTATTTTATTACATTCCTTTGCATCAATTTCCATATAAGCAGCCTACATATTTCTAGCCAGGTGTCAATCTTCAACTTTTTTGTGCAGTAATTTGGGTGTTTTGAGCTCCACAAAGTATCTTTACATTTGTATATGTCGATCAATTCGGGCAATTTCTCCTCACTCCACATATTTGTCCTTTTATCGATGTCAGTTGAAGTAAGAAAGAAATTAAAGTAAATAATTAAATTAAGATAAGTGAATTAAAAAGTTAAATAAAGTAAGCAGAACAGCATTCGTACATTACCTCGAATCACATCCAAACACACATTGCGATCGCCTTTGTGTACAGTCTGAAAATCGACATCCAATGGATCAGAACGAGCTTCCGCGCGAGCGTTACGTTACACGTTCGCTGGCCGTCCAAACGCATGATTCACAATACATTGCACGTTACACCCGTCTGTACGTGGCTTAAATAGTCTGAGTAAGTTTTTTTTCAAGCCATATATTTTCCACTACCAGCTTGCTAGGCCAGGAGTTTAGAGGAAGATAAAAAGAAGCGCGAAAAAATTAGAAGAGTAAGAACAAATCTTTTTAAATCCATGATCACCCACTTCGGTGGCCGCATGATCTAACTAAGCCTTTACTTTCTCAGTAGAATAGACTGCCAATGATGGGGAGATCGAGGTTAGAATATATGTAGGGTGTACTGAGGTTTTTATTAAAATGATTTTTCCACCCCATCTCCATGCAAATTTGGGTACATTTTCTCTAAATATAACCTTCCTCATCCCTCAAACCATTATCGTAATTAGTAGTACATAAGCGTATAACCCGAACGGGTATTAAGACGTTGTGCTAATATATATACTGTAGGGGCCTATTTATCTTGAGAGGGACGAATTTCAGAAAATTCAACATTGGCACCATCTTATGAAAAATACCTCAGTTTTTAAATCATTACTGTTAAAAAATAAAATTAAGTTTATACAAAGTTTCAAGATTTTCTTGCTAATTTCTTAACAAAAATTTGAAACATTTTTTCTAGCAAGGGTATGTGTGTAGGGCTGAAAATCTTGTGTTTCATCATGAGGTCATTAATCTTGGGATTGGATTACTGCAACTCTCTAGTTATATCTAATCTGGGCCTTTTTTTAAACCTTCTCTGCCAAGATAATCCCCTATCTGATTCACTTACTCCAGTCTTGGTCTTCCTCTTGAATTTCTCCCTTCCACATCTCCTTCTATAATTATCTTCGTCAAATGTCATGTCTCAGTATATGTCCAACCATGTTAACTCTTCTTTTATGTATAACTTTTCAAAGTGTTCCCTCTTTATTTGTTTTTCTTAGCACTTCTGTGATTGACACCATCTCAATGTTATTTTCAACATTCTTCTTTAGCACCATTCAGTTGTTTGTTACTTTTCATGAGAGAAAACAACTGTTCACACACTTATGTGTGACAAACATTGCACATATTTGTTGCTTAAATCTATCAATTTAAGAATCAACCTCTGGCGAGTAAGGAGTAAAAGTTATGTACACCAACCTCACTTTCTAGAGCTCCCCAAATGTCATAATGCCAAATTGTTTATTTCTACAACATATGTAAAAATACTAATTGAGCTTCACATAATCATGGATCAGACCGCAAATTTGGCATGCCTGCGCTAGAGTATAAGCCAATGGCTTCCAACTTTTGCGGGGTTTGACCCCAATTTTTCTATCCAAGACAATCGCGAGCCTTGATAATTTACAGGTGTTCAAATCCTAGTTTTAATTTTTTTTTAAATGAATCTTGCTATCACACAAGTGGGGTAGGTAGAATTAAAATAAACGTACCCTTATTTGAATGGAGGGGAATGAAAAAACTGTTTATGAAAAATTACCCCCAGTACACCTGGTCAGAATTTGAATCCCAACTTCCCCGTCACTGACAAACTAAACCAAACGAACGTGACGTTAAGCCCACGTGGCCACCGATGCTTGTTTTGATTATTATAAATTACTTACATAAAATGTATATATGAACGTGAACAAATATGTTTCAAAACAGAATCAACAATCCCACGAGGGATTTTTGGAAGTTATCCTAGCAGCCACAATAATCCAAGTCAGCAGTAAACTTATCAGATTGTGATAGCCAAAAGGAACCTAAGCAGTAACTAGACAGTTTTTACACCTTTAACCACTTAATTGACTTGAGTAGAGCAGGTGGACATACAGGATGACAAATGAAGTAGTCCTCAGAAGAGTGAGTGAGAAGAGATCAATTTTGGATGTGATTTTTCTGTGCAAAGCAAACTGGATCAGACACATCCTTAGGAGGAACTGTCTTCTGCACGACGTCATGGAAGGAAAAGTTGAGGGAAAGAGGATCTTAGGAAGAAGGATGATTCAAACAATGGATGACTTGAATGAAATAAGAACATTCTTGGCGCAATGGTGGTCTAAGTTCACTGACAAAAGGAATGGACCAGTCATGAGACAGAACACCTGATAGTAATAAATCATTTACATGTATATTTGAATTTAGTAAATTCCTATAGTTATTAAAATCAATTTAAAAAACAAATATAAAACTAAAACCTCAAGAATCATTGCAAACCCACCCAAAACACAATGTGACTCCATTTGGAAACTATTGGCATAAACGGTTTGGTTGACAGTCTTCAAATGTATTAAGTTTAAAACATATCCGATAGTGTGTATTTGTTATTTTATACATATAATGAGTCTCGAAAATGATATATTGTATTCGTACTAGTAGATATTGTTAATGTACTGTTTTGGGCTTTTGGCATCGTTTATTTTCTCTTTACACGTACGCCACCTTAAAACAACGGTTTAGAGCTCTTTTCTTTTATGTTTGATCATTTCTCTCTTAGAAAAAGATACTTTATGAATATTAACACGATAAATTAAATATTAGTAGTATTTTACCTAAGGTAACAACCACAAAACTCAGATTCACTCGAAACAACATTTAATCATTAAATATAATTTTATATTTCACGTTTTTAAATATTTCTTTCGAGACATACCTCTTAAACATGTTGGATATTTTTAATAGTACTACAAAATAGGGGTACACACATATTTATCAATAATTCCATTAATAAATATTCTGCTACATAGGAATAATATTAAATAAAGGTGTTACGTAACAACTTTCAAAATTCTAGCACATTTGGTAGTACCTTATAATTCCCATACCTAAGTGAGTGAATGAAAGAGTGAGTAATTGAATAAATAGATGACTGAATGAGGGATGCCAGTTAAAACCTCTAAATAAATATACTGTCTAAATGATTAAGACTATGAACTATTTTACTATAATTTCTCAACCAAATTATATAATATGACGATAAAAAAAAGCAACTTATTTTTATGGGCTCATTGAATTTTACTAGGAAAATTATTCAGAGTTAAAAGTTTTGTGGATCAACAGCCCTCTTTACAGCACACCACTATACACACTCACTTATTCAATGACATGTTTTTTTTTACTCTATCATGTGTCACCATTTTATCTGATTTCAAATTTTCTAGTCTCTAAATTTAGCATGTAGCTTTAATTTTGCCTACAACCAATGGGAAAAAATCTATGAGCTCAACCCTATAAATTCAAATAAAGGCTATAAGTTTTCTATTAAAAGTGGGAAAAATAGTCGATGCTATCATGAGTATTATATGGCGTTTGCGACCAACACACAAATATAAAACAAGGTTGAAAACATAGTTATTGAGAAATATTTTGTTTGATAATTAAAGAGATAAGTGAGTTATGCAATTTAATGGTTTGGATAGTAATAAAACTCATAAAAGCTAGTATAACCAAAACATTTAATGTTGCTATGCCACCGAATAAACGAATATCTCCAACGGGTGGTAAAGTTGTACACCAAAAATAAAAATTTTAAGTCTTAATTACATCTAATAAATTTATTTGAGGTATTTACGTGCACGTTCTGAACCGAATGATTATATCAACACAAAAGCAGATTATGAGTAAGAGTGAAAAGGCCTACCAATTTTGTTGTGAAAGGTATTCTCACATAGGACCTACATTCCAGGGTTATTTTACATGCCACAATCGACATGGGTCCAAAGCGAGCACCTTACCCCAAGACCATCGAGGTTGAATGTTAGGGATTAATTTTACTTCTTTTATAAAATATAATTTTGACTTGCTGTAGTACGGGAAAAAACAATTAAGTTATATATATATATATAATGGTGAAGCATAAGCTATCTAGGCCTACATTTTATCAATGAATAAACCAAAATTTGGAAGTCATGAGAAATAATAAATCTATCCCTTTCTGTTACTAAATATAATTTGATATTTTGATACAGCACTCTGATATAGAAAATGTATTAGTTTTTATTGTAGTTCGGAAATTAGAAGGAAATTACGGGGGAGGTGAAAGCTGATAATTGCTTCTGTTACCCAGAGGCAGTGCTAAATTGATTCAATCCCTAATACTAAAAGCAATATATACAAGACACATCTCAACTCATACGAAGCTTTTAAAAAAATGTGTCCATTTAAAGTGAACCAAAAACGCTCTTGGCATTCAACCTGGTATAACTGACTATTTTCTTGGGTAATTTAGTTATATAATCGATTAACAAAGCGTATAAACCGAAAAGGTAGTAAGGCATGGTACTGAGAATAAAAATCGAACAACTAATTTCTATAATTTTTGTATCCTTTAATGATCCTTAAGAGACATAAGCTACAGTATTTTTGGTATTCTAATCACGTTGTATGTTAATGTTGCTAAGTTTGACTTATGCAATAGTTAACTTAAGTGAAATTAGGTGTTTCAATAAATCCTTTCACTTCTGTGCTGGCGGCCGGGGTTCAATCCACGGTCCCGGCACAGATTTATCTGATTACCAAACCCTTTCTTCACCTCTGACAAGACATCTTGTGAATGTAGGGAATGCCAGACCTCCACCGTGGTTCGGATCCCACGTTAAACTGTAGGTCCTCCATTTCATCTCACAATCAGCCTACCATTACACATTATCGTAAGTGCGTATAACCCAAACGGGTAGTAAGACGCGGTGCTAATAATAATAATAATAATAATAATAATA
>CABFVX010004242.1:0-43225 GCA_902151425.1 Timema shepardi | reverse complement strand
GGGGTGGGGGCTAAATGTATCAAAGCTATTGTTTTATGTAATTATTTCTGATTGGAAATCCCAGGGGTAATTTCAGTGGGTAGACATTTTGTATATCATCTCATTTTCCTGGTCTTAAAATTTAGCCTAAACATTCGACATAGCTTCAGTGATTTAAATTATGGCTCCACTTCATAAAATTTAAGTTTTTATTAAAATTATTGAGGTCTAGGGAAGAGGGGATTATATTGTGCTTCTGACCCTTCCCACTGTATGTGCCACTGATCCTGTTTCAAGATGGCGTTTGCAGCCAAGCCCACCATGACCTTTAGAGACCTGTATTAAACTCAAATATTTCCTTTCATACTTAAAACAATATTATTTATTGATTTTTTCCTTGGTTTATACTTCACTTTTTTTATATGATATTTTGTAATCTTGTAAGCTTGGGCTTTCATTTTGGGAATTATCTAAAGGTTTTTTTAAATCTTAATAATTGTCAGTAAAAGTGTATTTATTAATAAAACAAGCCTAGACATACATTTTTGGAAGAGTAAAATATAATTTTGAGTTAGTGGATGTTATCTCAATTGATCGATTTCTAACGTTGAAAGGATCCCCTCGTGTTTGGGTGCCAATGTTGCTATTTTATATATTATTGTTGGGCTTTTTTGATAGCTTTATTTAAATTAATTAAGAGTTATTTTAACTTTACAATTATATTCATATTTGATGATGTGAATACAACAATCTATTTGCAAACGCGGATAGCAGGTTTAGCATCTTCAACAATTTTAGAAATGGTGTGAAATCATAAATAAAATATTGACGTGTATGTATGTATTTGTCGGTTTTAATCAATCAGGGCCACCATCCATAATTCTGGAAATAGGAAAATTCCCAAAATAGCACATTTAAAACGAGTATTCTTCAAATATTGAAATGACATACAATAGTATACAGTCATTCTGTTCATATTTCTTTGGATAGCGCCATCATTGTCAAAATAATAAAGGTCGTTGGCTGACACAACCTAGCGCTTGTAGGATGAACACAATATTATAATTTAAAATTATTATGTAGGCTTACTATTTACAAACTGTTGATTATTTTTAGTAACACGTCTTAATACGTGTTTGGCTTATATGCCTATGTACTAATTTAATCTCACTAATATGTTAGGGCTTATGAATGTTTAATTTAGAGGAAGTGCACCCGCATTTGCGTGGAGGGATAGTGGACAACAATTGAGGAAAACCACTCTCAGTGTACCCGATAGGGATCGAACCCCGATCTTCCCGTCTTTGTCAGTCTATTTTAACACAAGAGTAGCGCGTTAGACGATGCGGCCACCAGAACGGGTAGCTTGTAATTCATCCTATATCAATTAAAACCTATATTTAAATGTACTCTTGTTCACTAACCCTTAAACAAGCAAACATGAAATTATTATTTGATCAGTAGAAAGAATAGGATTAGGGGATAGTCGGTGAATACCGATCAGCAAGTTAATACCAATCAGCTTTTCACTCGATGGATTTCACACGAATGAGGCTCTTGTTAGTGCTGTTCCCTAGCGAAACATATGGTAACGATGCTTGTTGACGAAACGCTTTGCTGTTTGGACGTTAGTGGAATATTTAAGATTTTATCGTTTTCAAACTTTTGCTGTGCTTCAACAGTATTAACAGTAAGTAGCTTTTTTATTTAACATTAATATGTTTTACTACTACTCTACTTAATAGTATATATTGGTGCATAATTCATTTACAAGATTCATTAAAATATAGTCAATTGGTTGTATTTGCCACCATTTTTGATTGACGAGTGTGCATCGGGAAGTACTGGTCACGCCTTGCGGCTAGTGCCGATCAGCATACCAAAATGATCGGTATTGCCCTTCGTTAACATGGACTTCAGATTCTTGTAATGCAGCAGTCAAAGCAGTCAACGACGAGGGTAGAAAGATTAGATAGGTTTCAAGGTCATTTAACATTATATTTGCGACTTTACATGATATACTGAAAAGTGTTAATTTAAAGGAGGCTGTCCTAGGAAGGAATTCTTTATTTAATTCAGAGAAAGAAAAAGAAATTGCAGAACATGTCGGCCTACTGTCAAATCTATTTCATTGCATGTCTCAGTTCGAGCTGAGGTGACTTGCTTTCGATTACACTGAGAGACTTGGTTTGAAACACCGATTTAATAAGACAGTTCGACTCACTGGTAAAGATTGGGGTTCACGTTTTTTGAAGCGAAAGTCTAATTTGAGTTTAAGACGTCCTGAAGCTACAAGTGTTAGTTGGATACTTGCATTTAATAAGGATGAAGTTAATATATTTTATGAAAATCTAGAAACGGTTCAGGAGAAATACGAATTTCCATCTCATTGTATTTTTAATGTAGATGAAACAGGCATTTGACCTTACAAAAACCTGGTCGTATCTTAGCTTTAAAGGACCAAAACAAGTGGGTGCTGCTACAATTTGGGAAATAGGTAAAAATGTCACTGTTGTCTGTGCCATGAGTCCTACCGGTACCTATGTGCCTCCAATGTTTATATTCCCAAGAGTTAATATGGCATCTGCTTTAAAAATAGGACACCCACATGGAGCTACTTACGCTTGTTCAAAATATAGTTGGATAACAAAATAAATTTTTGTGGATTGGTTAAAACATTTTGCTGCACACACAAAGCCTTCACTCTAAGAACCCATTCTACTGCTTCTTGATAATCATAATACTCATTCAACGCTAGAAAGCTATTTATTTTGTCGTGATCGTGGTCTTGTATTGGTGTCCATTCCTCCACACACGTCACTCTACCTGTAGCCCCTAGATGTGGCTTTCTCCGGGCCCATTAAAATAGCATTTAATAAATAATGCGATCTTAATATGAAAAATAATGCTCTTAAAAAAATAACGCCATATAATTTATCGTCTCTTTTCAACCAAGCGTATATGCAGCTAGCAACGATGGAAAAGGCAGCATCAGGATTCAGCAAAACTGGTATTTTCCTCATGAATCCTGGAGTGTTTAGCTAAGAAGACTTCCTTCCTACAAACCCGCAAATGGTTTAAATGTCTGATGATGTTGATAATAAATTACAAACTCCTCCAGCTACTAGCTCAGCAGTATCTCCTAATACATCCACTTCCAAGGTCACCCGACCTTCAACTTCAAAGAGTCCTTTCAATTCTATGTTTAAAGCTGAGCCCCATCAACCTTTTTGCTCAAACTCTTCTAAAAGTTTGTATACCAACAATTCATTAAATTCAAATGATTTTGACAAATTAATTTCAATTTCTGATACTTTCCCCATTCCAAAGCCAGCTAACCAGGTCAAAATATCTTTACACAATAGATAAAAACAGCATTCTGGAATTCTCACCCCATATCCAATGAAAGAAACTTTAGAAAAAGCTAAAAAAAAGAGAAGAACAAAATACAAAAAGGGCTGAAAATAAAATTTTGAAAAATCGTGTTGCAGAATCTAGTAAAATTGAAAAAAAAACATTAAGAAAAAAAAATCGAAGGAATATTACATTCGAAAGCTCCTCTGAGGAGGAAAGTTTAAATGAAGATAAATATTTGTGATGACGATGAACTTGATGATATCTGTCCATTTTTGGAGTCCACTGAAAATTAATTGTGCTCATTTTGGAAGAATTTAGTAGAAACAATGAATTATGGTACCCATGTGTTTTGTGCTCCAAATGGGAACATGCTGAATGCAGTGGCTAGGACAATGCAGAGGGTGACAAGTGACCAATATAGCCTATCTCCAGTGAGTCATAAGATATAAATAACTACAGTATGATACTAAATAACTACTTTTTAAAAGGAAAGTTAAAACATAAAAAAGAAGATAAAATACTTTTTAGTATTAAGTGAGTTAGTAACTAAAAGTTTTTTTAATTACTTGTAATTATTATTTTAAGGTTAAGTCTAGGAAATAAAGTTAATAAAATAATGTTTTAGTAGGCCAGTTGAGGGATAATCTGTAAAATAAAATGAATAATATTTCAGAAGTTGTAATAAATTAAGAACTAAACAAATAGCTAATTTTTAGTTTTGTACTATGCTTTCCTTAGTCACCAAATTGGCTTAAGGTTTTATCTGGACATAAAAACCCCTGAAACACTCTTTATACGTTTTTTTTGTAAAATATTTAGTTTGTATTTTCCTTTTTATAGCAGCACTATCAAGGTGAAATACATTTTTAAGTCTCTGATCGGTATTACCTGAAAAAATGGGGAATACTGATCAAAGCAATTGTTTTGAAAATTTAAATATTTCATCTAAACCGTTTAAAAAATACTGGCATCATTGTGGGATCTAAATATTAAAATAGTTGCTATAATCATTCCAGTAGTAAAATAGTTTTTTATTTACTTCCCTATTTTTAGCTAGTTTTTTTCGAAAAGTGATCGGTATTCACCGACTCTCATTTAATTTTACTTAGGTATCCAGAAAAAACCCAAAGGAAAAACTTGTAACACTCTCTGAAGATGCAGATTGGTTGTCAAATTGTTTTAATACTAAACATTATTAAAGTATATAGTTATAGATAAAATACTAACCTAATTATACGTTAATGTGGGTTGTCCTACCTTTCTCTTTGTTTTTTATGTTTCACCCAATTATCTTCTTCTTTCAATCTTTACCTACGGTTGCAGCAGTTCCCGTTATTTACTCTCCAAACACATTGCTATCAATTATTTACAAACTCCTATTTTGCCACGATAAGTATAAAAAAGTGAATATAGACTTGTTGCCATTTTAACTAACACAACAAGTAATACGAGAATGGCATTTAGAAATACGTTAGCCAACATTAAATACCTTCTCTTACTCTATCCCCATAGAGTAAATATAAATATAGATGTATAGATATGGATAGCCAGACGAATTGTGATATTTGAAAGTACGTAAAAAAAACTTATCTAATCTATGGAGTTTTAAGATTATACACCTTTTCTCGCAATTTTTTTTTTTTTTTTGTTGTCAAATTTTGGAAAAGATTTAAAGCATCGAGGTATGTCACCAACATAAAAGGTAGTGTATTAAGATTCGGGACCAAGCCCTTATTTCATTACTTATTTATGGTGTCATTATTTTTGAGTTTATACGATGTATTTCAAGATTTCGGTTATATCAAGGTGAAGAATCTCAATGAGGCTGAATCTAAAACTACAAATGTTGAATTGTCTACTACTCCTTTATTGGGATACAATATTTTCACAAAATAAATTCCGATTTAATTCCTTTAAAAATGTGAAATCTTTAGTAAGAACATACCAATTTTCACACCGTAGGTGCAAATATAAACTCTTTGTAATGTGTGTAAAATAAATTCCATGGTGTGAGCCAGAAAGTGAGCTAAATCGTCTGAGCCACCACCACCGTAGGCGATGATATTACCAACATTTGCATATAGAGGGTAGTATGTGGTCAGCACAACGAGTCCTACATACGTTAATATTAGTTTTTTGAACCGCAGCTGCTATTACTTTACTCAACTAGTTCCCCATTTGTCATCACGAGGCTGAGTTTGAGCCCGTTCCAGATCTACTGCATAAGAGATAGATTTTGGAAGCGCTGGAGATCAAACCCGGGACCTATAGTACAGGTAAGATAGTTATTTTCTTAAAATAAATTTACCATGCACTTTCTCAACGTGATAATTAGGAGAAAAATCTTAGAAATTGAATGTATATACTTTGGACTGAATCGCCTTGTAGCTTTTACGTTAAAAAAATCATAAAAGTGCCAAAAACTGGTATTTTCACTTTTAAGGTGTGAACTTTTTTTTTTTCGAAAAACACAAAATAGATTGTCATAGCGTTTAAAATGACGAAAAAATTATCCCTGGTCGGTTGAAATCGGTTCACATTTTCAATAAAAAATCAAAACCACGAAAAATTGCCGTTTTTGGACATTTAATTATAGGGTTTGTAATTAATATAGGAACTTGTTTCAGGGCTTAAATTGTAGCTCTTGTCAGTGCCTACCTACAATAAAATTCTAGTGCAAAAATAATCATAACTTTTGTTGGAAATCGTGTGTATGTAAAAACAGGTGTTCCCGAAAAACTGCTTGCCGCCACTTCTACCCCACTCGCACGCCCGAGCGCCCTAAGCAACAAACACCTCGGTATACTGACAAGTTTTTTAGATATTCAATCGGACTTTGCTTAAATCTCATTATATGAGGGTTGTAGATAAACTATTCGCGAACAAATGGCGCTTTGAAAAATCACTTTATGACCATTATTGGCCGCTTCCAAGCAGTTTTTCGGGAACACCTGTTTCTACATACTCACGATTTACGCAAAAATTATGATTAGTTGTACACTAAATTTTTATTGTAAGTAGGCACTGGTAAGAGCTACAATTCAAGTCATAAAAAATGTTCCTGTAATAATTACAACTCCTGTAAGTAAATGCGAAAAAATGGCAATTTTTCTTGGATTTGATATTTTATTGAAAAAAGTTGTGAACCGATTTCAATTGATCAGGGCTATTTTTTTTTCGTTCTTTTAAGCGCTATCACAAACTATTTTGTGTTTTTCGAAATAATGTTTACACCTTAAAAGTTAAAATACCAGTTTTTGGCACATTTATGAATTTTTTTAACGTAAAAGCTACAAGCCGATTCAGTACAAAGTATATACATTCAATTTCTACCATTTTTCTCCTAACCATCACGTTGAGAAAGTGTATGGTTAATTTATTTTAAGAAATGAATGTTTTTCCCGCTATCTTACCTGGACTACTATAGATCTGTAACCAGAAACTCTGACCACTAGACCACAGAGGCGGTCTTGTAATGTGTGTAGCGATACATAAATAAGTTTGGTAAGTAAAATAAATATTTAATCTGCGTAGTTTTATACACGCATCGGTGGTCACGCGAAAATTAGACAATCTCATCCCGTCTGATTTGCTGGTGATGGGAGGTGGGGATTCAGTTTCCCACTCTACCTCTAAGAAAATGCAGGTGCAACTACAACAAATTCTACCTTCCTCATCCCTATCTCAGAAGTGTCAATATGAAGCCGGAAGAGTAGTAAGACGCACAACAGAGGAAGAAACCAATTTTATTCTATATTTAAAAAATACAAATGCAGATATTCTGGAAACCTTTTTCTTCTTCTAAATATATAAAATATATATGCTTTGACATTAATAAACTTAATCAAAATTAGTCAAACATTTGGAAAAAATTACTCACCTAAAACGCCAAAAGACGGAAGCAATGTTGTAAAGTTTATTGAAACTGATATCTTTCAAATATATAACAGTTTCATCTGTGAGGTGGTCTCAAGTCAAGAAGACCCATTCCTGGACAAAAGAATTTATTGCTAGTGACATATGTAAACTAAAATAGTGTTTTTTTTGTGTTGGGATTAAAAGAAGATAACTAATTAATACCAGTGACAAATAAATGATCCAAAATTAAAAATAATTATTACATTCAAATAAAATTTATGAGTTCAAATAATTGCCAGCATGGAATGGGGTTGGTTAATATTTTAAAATGTAGGATTTATTTAGGCATTTTAAACTATTATAATTCAATACCAATACTTTATTTTTATAGCGTGTGGTGCTTCTATAAGATTCTTGCCAACATAGATTAGTGGAGATTAATGCTATAGCCCCCTACACTTGTTTTTTTGTGGTAAACGTTAGGATGATTGTTAATATGTTGGAATTTCTTATAACAATGCTGAAGTATGATGTTACCAAGCTTAAGGGTATGGATCACCATGGGAGATGAGCGCGACCGGTTTCTAAGGCGATTTATCTGTACCCGATTACTAAGAAAACTACTATACACATTTGAATTAGATTTTTATTACTGTAAAGATCAATTCACTTACATGGCTTATGTTTTATTCATATCTACTCAACCAATTAAAATTTAAGTGTTAAAAAATAATTTAAATAACACCGCATATGACAAACTGGTCTTGTTATTGAAATGGGGGACGACTTAGGATAAAACTGTTTTCATTATATTACAATAAACACATTTTTCTATCATTTAGTATAATTTAACGCCAATTAAAAGTTAAATATTTGTAAGCAGATTTGTTTAAATGATTTTTACATGATCGTATTTTCTTGGTTTATTGTTTTGTTTTTTAAAATCTGCAAACAAAGCATAAACCTAGGAAATATAATTGAGAATAATTATCCTTTAATTTTTTAACATACATATTGTTCTAAACTAAAATAAAGTGGTACAGTTTTATTTTAATTAAAAAAAGTGTTGTGGTGCTGTATTCTGCGACCTATCGGTGAAAGGTTGAACAAGATGAGCCTCTCGTGAAATCTCAAGGTAGTGATTCCAAGCGTTGCACTGTGATACACAGATGTTCGCAGGAAAAATATCAACTCGACTACGTTCATTTATGAAATCAGTTGTGTGAATAAGATGTGTTTTGCAATGAAAACCATTATTGTAAAATAAATCGAAGAAAATAAAATACAAACCGACTTTATCTCTCAACCGGACGAAAGAAAAATAAATGTTTTGCTTTTGTGAATTAGATTTTTTTAATGTGCTATGTATTTATTATCGTTTCTGCATGGAAAATACAATTTTAATACTGTAATTTAGAACTGATCCATTAATTTCATATCATGTGCGTAGAATACCTAATTAATATAATTACGGGACCCGCTTTGGTGACCGCATGATCTATTCTAAGGTAGTCCCGGCAAAAGATTTATCTGATTACCAAACCCTTCCTTCACCTCTGACAAGACATCTTGTGAATGTGAGGAATGCCAGGCCTCCACCGTGGTTCGGATTCCACGTTAAACTGTAGGTCCTCCATTTCATCTCACAATCACCCTACCATTACACATTAGCGTAAGTGCGTATAACCCGAACGGGTAGTAAGACGTGGTGCTAATAATAATATTCTAAGGTACTACTCTTGCAATAAACTGGACTGCCGAGGACGGGGATCGGGGTTCAATCCCAGTTGGGTGCTATGGGATTATTATTCCTAAATTGTTTTACACTCACCCTCCACGCAAATGTGAGTGTATGTCATCAAAAAGCAACCTGACTCTTCTCTAACACATTAGCTTATTTCGTACATCGGCGTAAAACCTACACGGGCTCGGTTCGCTTAGGTGTACCAATCAAACACTTTGGCCCTACTTTTGGTAATCTGATCTGTAAACAGAATTAATAATTTGGTATTGATAATACAGGGTTATCTAAATCATTATGGGCTATTGGCAATATTAACAAGAAATACACTTGTCACAATAGATAAACGTCTTGAAACTAATTTGCTATCAATTATAAAGCTGGATAATGAATGGGGAGTGGGGGCACTAGTGAACATGCCTTGACCATCACTATTTAAAATTAATAAAATTAACATGGTTCCATATTTCATTTTGACAACTATTATTTGACAAAATAAATTAATCACAAATATCATTTTTACTTTTTCGCACCCCTTGGGTGCCACAGCTTACCAAGTCAAAGAGATGGAAATAACGTAAGCATTAGAACGGAAGGGGAGGGGGGAACACAAACGCTAAGATGAAGATGTAACTCAACACATACGAGTATAAGAGTGTGCACTGTAAAGATTATTTCCCATGTTAGTTTTTTGTTCTTGTGATATTAGAAATGCTTCACTTCTTATTACTTTCAATGTTATCCGTAAATTTACAATAATGAAGTAGGGTGGATAATAAATACGGTAATTTAGAGAAATTGTTCCTACATTTGAGTGGAGGGAATGAGCAATTATGTAGCCAAAATTATAAAATAACTAGTAATATGTACATATTATCAACACCCCTGACACAAAAGTTATTGATAAGGGACACATAAATTATAAAATTATCGCCGATGTACGAATTAAGCTAATTTTTAAAAATGAAATGTTTCTTTTTGCATAATATTGTTTTGTATGCTATCTTCAAATTTGAATATCTGAGTGTATATATATATATTATGTATTTTATAATATAATATTATATTTTTATTTACATTGTATATATGATATTATTTAGGGTGGTCAAAATATTTCCTTTCAGTAGAATATACGGTTCCTGAGGAATGGCCAAATTCAAATTTTTGTCAAATAAACAAAGAATTTGTGAATAGATTTTGTTTTTCAACAATTACGTTAAAGTCTTTAGGAATCAGAAAGGTTACATTCATAGGAAGTGACCCACACTTGCGGGTAGGGATCGTGGAAAACCAACCTCAGTACACCTGACCAAGATTCGAACCTCAATCTCCCCGTCATCGGTAGTCTAGTCTAATTCAAGAATAGCGCGTTAGACCATTAGACCACAAAAGTGGGTGTTAGACATATTAAAATATGTTTAAACATATAAATTTATATTTGATTATCGAATATAATTATTTAAAAAATAGCTTAATAGAGTTTGAAATTCTTGATAGTTACAAGTTCAGTGGTGTAACTATAGGGTGGTGGCAAAATGCCACAGGCCCACGCCCCAAATAGGGCTCACCACGCAGGTCCACCTGCCCAAAATTAATTTGGTAAGAGAAGAAAGCATTGTATTTTAAGTCTATTTTAGTTTCGTAAAGATCTAATTATTCAATCAAAAATTACTCAATAATCACTTTATTGCGCATAATTTATGGTGTACAAAAAATGTATGTACATATTTTTCTGTAAAATCAATAGAAACAGCTGAAAGGTCATTTTCAAGACTATTAAAATTTATTTAAGAATCACATGAATCAAGAAAGGCTGCAGGGATTAGCTATGTTGTCTGTTGAGCTACTACCCGTAGCTTGTCCTTGGAGGAGATGTAGACAATTTCACGGAGATCAATGTTTGTTGTTTAGCTTCTATAAGTGTTAATATTGATAATTGATTATAGATTTGCTTATAATATTTATAAATATTGTTTTATTTAATTCAAATTAAGTATTTTACGTTATATTGAAACTTTTCAGCAACCATTTTAACAACTTTTATGGCTGTATAGTAATGCACTTTGGGTGTTTCCTCATTGGGTTTACTCTCCTATTTCTCCACGCAAATGTGGGTGCACTTCCTCTTAATTCAACCTACCTACTCTATATTATTACGTATTATAAAATAATTTCAATAATAAATGGCAATATATTTTATAGTCTACAATTATTATACATAAGATTTGGGAGGGGTGGGGTCTTTTTTTCTTGGGGGGACCCACCATGGGTCCATTACTGCATAGTTACTCCTTTGTAAATGTTACAAGCTAATGTTGGTAAAGCTAGTTTTACAATAGGAAATTTTAGTGCATCTCCAAGTTTATATTAAAATAATAATAATAATAATAATTAGTATCTGGCTGATGTAATACAAGTATGAAAAGTAAAAAACACAATTTCTTATTTAAATTTTATACGTATTTATGTGCCTTCCCACCTTACTTTTAAGGGCTCTAACAAATTTCAAGGGGGTTTCAGACCTCTGACCCCCAATGTCCATGAAAGAAAGGTTTAAAAATAAAAAACTTGTATGTCAATTGATAAAATATTTCTATTACCATTCTTCTTCTTAATATCATTATTTGGATTTTGATATTTTCCATCACAAGTAATTACATGACTGACGTATGAATCTTTTAAAGAAAATTAAGTAACCATTGTAACTCTCAGACGCTGTCCTCACCCCTGTTTTATATCCAGAGTTACTCATTGAAGGCGAAATGGGAAGGGGGGAAGGTTGATAGGGTGGGGTGTTACCACCCATTTCTCCTCCACTCCTCCCCCCATCGAAATGTGCCTTCCTCCAGTTTGTTAAGCTCCCCTCTTATATACTCGAGTTTGAAGCTGAAATATGGTTTGCATTAAACTTCAAATAGATTCTATAACAACCTAATATTATTTCTAAATGATTAAGGGACACCTCAAATAGCTTTTAGTGGTATTGCATTTTCAAATATTTTCCATTTGCTTGGAGTCAATCCCCTAAATCTCCTCAAAAATATATTTCTTTACAACTACCTCACCCGACAATAATAAAGTTTCGCCAACACTCTTGGTAGTCATTACAATAGTATTTTTTTACATTGCAACTTACTATCAGTTTGAGCTATACACATACACTAATTACCTTAGGGAACTAGGAATGGGGAAGGTGACATTTTAGATTGAATGTACCCATATTTGCGTAGATTGAGAGTGGGGAACCATTTTAGGGAAAAATAACCTTGTTACATCCAACTGGGATTTGAACTTCAAACTTCCCACCACCAGCAATCCAGTCTTGTAGTGTGTGCTACCTGCCTTGTTTAACTAACATGCTGAAGACGGGGATCACAGTTCGATTTCGGTCGGATGCACTCAGGTGATTTTTCCGCTCTCACGCCATGAAAATACGGATGCACCTCTTCATAATTTAACCTTCCTGATACATAACGCATTAAATTAATTAGTACATGAGCGTATAGCCCGAACGGGTAGTAAGACACGCTGCTAAAACTAAATAATTAAAAATTGCGTGTTTAGAACCGTTTTAAGAAAAAAAAACACCCTCAGTACATTCTATTGGAAATTGAACCCCAATATCGTCACCAGCAAATCAGTATAATACGAGAAAGTCGAATGAAAAATGTTTTCTTCCACTAGGTAAGAAATATAAAGAAAATCATACTTCTGATTATTTGAGTTCAACCTATAAATAAAGCAACAGATTTCTGCAAAGTGTGGTCTTTGATAAAAGCCGCACTCCAGCCTTTCCCTTCCAAGAAACTTGACCCATGTAAACAACAGATTAGCTCGCTCCCCCTTCACTCATTCGACCAAACTTGACATATATGACAACACCGCAACTCTAGCTCGGTGTTGGTTAAACAGTCCAAATAGTTCAATATATGGACGTTTCTTAGGAGTTGCGCTGATAGCACTTCTCAAGTTTTACAAGGTAGTCCTTCCACTTAATATAAATCTATAAATTGGTTAAAACATCATTAAGGAAACATACACAAACCAATTAACAAACATGAGAATTTTATAAATTAAAAAAATTAGATTTAACATATAGATTATTAATGGCTTAGTTTAAATAAGATATAAGGAAGACCACGTAGCTTAGTGGAAATGAACCCAGATTAACACGGAAGACCACGTAGTGTGGTGGAAATGAACCCAAATTCACACGACGAAGGCATGGAAAAGATGGAATCACCCCAGTGCACACGTCCGAGATTAATACCTAGAGATCTTCCTGTCACCAACAATATAATCTATTGCTAGCCTGATACCTTAGACCATGTGCCCAACAATGCGGATCTTTTAATACAGAGTTGATTTTATTATGTAGGCTCTTACAACACGTAACATAATAGTATGTACTTACTCTATGGCATTAGGTACTCGAAAATTCATTACCACACTTACAAACGTATGCCACCTGTCCCTATCTTGAGTTAGTTCTATACAGTCCACCTCATTACACCCTATCCCCATCTCGAGCTAGTTCTATCCAGTTCAACTCATTACACAACTTATCCTTATCTTGAGCTAGTTCTATCCAGTCCACCTCATTAAACCTTATCCATATATCAAGCTAGTTCTATCCAGTCCCCCTAATTACACCTTATCCCTATCTTGAGCTAGTTCTATCCAGTCCACCTCATTACACCATATCTCTTTTAGTGCTATTCTAATGTTATCCACCCAGCTGCGTCTATGTCTTCCCAATCGTCTTTTTCAATTGTATTTGCCAGTCAATACCCTGAACTGAGGGGTGTTGCACGANAAAAAAAAGGGGGGGGGGGGGGGGGGGGGTGAACCAGTGTTTTTCCCAACTTTGAGCATAAGGAAATAACTTGAATTATTATTTATTTCAGTTTACATGGATCTGAGCTAAATATTCAAATGAGCTGAATATATTTATTTAGATTTGCAGCTACCGTATATTGTTCATATCGTGTATTTTTAGATTAAATAAATTGTACGGAACTCCGCACGAACGTTCTCGCTCTATTTTTTAGAAATGGAGATCTTCCCTCAAAATTCGTAATATAATATACACTAGCAAACCCGAGAACAAATTGCGCTAGACATACATACAATATTTTTTATTCATAGTTTTAAATTTCATAATTTTATTTTTAAATAATTAACGTCCTCATTTGTATTTTTGGATCAATACAAAATATCGATATTGGGTTCCCAAGGGTCAACACTTCGTGTTAAAATTTTTACTCCGGTTAGAATTTTCGTCATTTTACTAGGGGATATCTTATGGCTATTGCTTTGCTATTAATTTCTCTTTTATAAGTTTTGACTAATTAAATAGGTAATTATTGACTATTGAGTCTAAAATGAGAGAGAGAGAGAATCGTTATAGCCGATTTTGAGAAAATTGAATTTTTCTCCTTTCACCATTTAATAAACGGCTATTAATTTTAGGGTTTGACAGAAGGTGTTGCAAAAACCACTTTTTAGGGTTTGGGTGGCCATGAAACGTCGACATTCATCAAAATCTCGAGTTCAATTTTTTCTGACGATCACAAAACTGTAAGGTAGTGAGAAAGTAAAAATATTGATCTTGGGTCCCCGTGGGTCAACACTTCGTATTAAAATGTAAATTCTGGTTTAAATTTTCGACATTTTATTAGGGGTTGCACATCTATGGCTATTGCATTGCTATTAAATTTCTCATTTATAAATTTTGATCAATAAAACATGTAAATATTGATTATTGAATCTAAAATGATAGATATAGATCATTGTACAAACATTTCCCCTAAGAGGTTGAAAGAAAGAGAACAAACAAGTTTTGAGAAACTTCCTTATTTTTTACTCTAGCATTAGAGAATGATTGCGTTAAAACTTAGGTAGTATCTCTTTACAACTAAAGCTCACAAAATTGTATTAATATATTTGATAATATCTCAGAAACTGTTGGTTTTATAAAAATATATTCCATATAAAAGTTTTTTATTTTTAATAGTAATACAATTTTGCAATGAAAGTTATTTAGTATCTCAAATAGTTGCAGAGATACGGAAGTTTCTCCTTCTGTAAAGTACCCTAAAAGTAATTTTCTTGGGAAAATGAAAAAACCATTTTATTTTTCATCTTAATCAACGCCTATAAACGAATTTTAATCAAAATCGCTAGAGCCGATTTTGATAAAATCGATTGTTTCTTTTTTCGCTTTTTATTAACTACTCTTAATTGTGGGGTTAAAAAGACACACAGACAGACGGCATTGCAAAGACCACCTTTTAGGGCTCGGGGTGAGGGGAGGGGAAGGGGGTGTCATGAGACGTCAACATCCATCAACATTTCAGGTTAGATTTTTTTTTACGTCCGCAATACTTTTACTTTTAGTGTTCGAAAAGTTTATATATATATATTTGAGTATAACTTGAAAGTTATTGGTTTTATAAAAATTTGCTGCGAATATAATATTTGTATTATAAGTATATCTACATATATACAATGATAAGTAATTTCATATCTCAGATAGTTTCGGAGATATGATAAAAAGTGAGAATCTACGCATCAGACCGGAGCCCTTAGAGTCATTTTGCTGAAATATTGAAAGGAGCCATTTTGTTTAGAATATTTATAAATGTTTTGAAATGAAATTTAATCAAAATAGCTATAACCGATTTTGCATTTAGGGATATTAGCATAAACTACCCCTGGCCAGAATTAAAATCCTTCACTTCACCTTCACTAACAAACCAAAAGAGCGTGACACTAAGCCCGCTTGTCCACTAATGCTTGTTTTAATCAATATAAATTGCTTATAATAATGATTATATGACTTATATGTGGTAAAAGAGAATCACAAGACCGGGGGGAGGGGAGGGCGATGATTTTATGTTATGCTGGCAGCATTTCAAGGCTGCCACATTAAACCAAGTCAGCAAGAAGCTATCAGAATGGAATAGCCAAAAGAAACCTAAGCAGTAACTTGGTAATTTTTTATCACTTAAACAACTTACTTAGCAATTGGGCCAGGTTTGTTTAAAACATTTTCAGGTGTAAAATAAAGCATTAAAAAAATTGAATGTATCGATATTTCTACTATATTTTTATACCTGTGTACCAATGTGAAACGCGAATAAACTATTCAAAAAAATTGTAATTCAGCTCGTGAGGGTGAAAGGGATTCCCCTGTCATTTTATGAAATAAATGATGACAAATTCGAAATCAGCACTCTAAACAACATGATTATACGAAATTTAATGCAAATCGAACACTAAATAACGAATTTAAAAATGTACCCAAAATTTGAAAATGTTAAAGGATGAATAAAGAAACTTATATTATGTTTGATGTAGTCTACTTAATAAAATGAAAAATTATAAGAGCTGTAACAATGTAACACATCCCTAAGTTACGCGTCTTCCTTCATAGTCACTTTGAGCCTATTTAAATTGAATTCATGGAACCATATTTTAATAAATAATGACATAAGATACATCAGCTCAATATATATATAATGATTTTTTTTTAAAATATAATTATTAAATATGATATATTTTAGTATACAATCACTTTTTTAACAGCTACTAAACCATATTTTAACACCAACAAGTGATCAAATAACATCTATAACGTAAGCATATTTACAAGAGTTCAGATGTATCAGCATAAAATAAAATAGGCCTATAGTAGACTTTATTTGTTTCTCCGAACCTTTACTTTTACCAAGATGTACTGTACTTAATGGATAGTTTAAAAACTAAAACTGGTATTAAAGGACAACAAAATCTTATCTTCGACTTTTCTTCCCATGTTTCAATCTTAACTTCGTATTTAAAAAGTGACCTTAGTAATCCTCCACCCCACTTATCCTACCCCATAGTAGTATTTATTAGAAAATAGTAGAATTAGACAAATGAAACCTTTTTAACATATGTATAAAAAAACTGACTTCAAGGGAAGAATGAAGAAGACCGCACCTCGATGATACTCTTATGTTCGAGCGTAATCATGTATCTAATTCCCCCGGTTAATCGGCCGTGAGATGGTCTCTTAAGGAGTCACACGCATGCTCACGTGCAAGGTGTTGTTGGTTTCAATCACTTTTACCTTTTGCTTTCTGTGGACTATTTCAAACCACTCATCCACTTTCCGCTCCAGTAAACATCAAGACGAAAAAAAAAAGATCCGGTCAAACAGACGAGATTTTCTAATCAAGTACAAATACCCCTTTGTAAAACTAACAATTATGGTTGTGATGATAGGGATAGTAATAATAATAAGTTATAGTGAGAATTATAATGAGTTATAGTAATAACTATTGTTACTACTACTTCAATTTTAATCTATTATATCAGTGATGTATAAAATGATAGAGAGTTTTATAGAACAACGCATTTAATGAACTCTCCATTTACAGTGAAAGCTCACAGTCTTACATTGATGGTCTTGACTATGGACCTATCTTATAAGCTACACCATAGTGAAAACCAGAATGGTATGCTTACTACCTTTTAGGGTATACGAACCCTACCTTACTTGGTTTCACGATGGTACCATATATATTATAGCTAAGGATGGATGCTCGAATCCTAAGGTATTCTAAATATTCGAGATTCGTACAAATCTCTAAAAATGATCTCGGTTACAGTTATGAAGGCCTTTACTTGATATAAAAAAAATTAAAACTCATTGTAAAAAGAAATAAAAAAACGTATATAGTTTGCAGAGAAACAAAATCACAAAAAAAAGAAACAAAATTGTAATAAAAATTATTCTATTTTTTTACTAAGTAATATACATAACAAAGAAAATACTATTTGTCAGTGGCGCCAAGATTTAAACGACTTTTTTATATTCTATTGATTAAAAAATGACACCTGGACACGGGAATCAAACCCAGGACTTTTAGCTTAGTAGGCCTAGGCAAATTCTCTAACCAGTGAGCTATCCAAGAATCGTCCCGTTTGCGGGGTCATTCGTCACTAGAACTTTAAGCTGCTAATAATACAATGACAATAATTACACGAATGCGCACAGACCCTATTATTTCTAATTAAATTTTAAATATTTTCCCTTTAACTTAAAATTCTACATTTTTAAATATTCCAGGATTCCAATCTGAATTTGAGGTTCTAAAGAAAATTTAAGATTTAGATTCGAGATTAGGATACTATAAATACAGGATTCGACCCATTTCTAACTATACGATAATGTCAAAATGTGATTATTAGACTAACTGTAAACAGTGTATACTTCAATTTACAAATATACACTAGATGATAAGTTATACATAAAATAGTATTATAGCATTAAATAGTTATGGTGAACATTTTTTAGTACCGCGTCTTACTACTCATTCGGGTTCTACGAATACGTAATAATTAAGTAAATGTGTTGGGTAAAAGTGGTTGAATTTAGAGGGAGTGTACACACATGTTCGTGGGTAGAGAGAGTGGAAAACCATTTGGGTAAAACCCCTCTCAGTCCTTTGACCGAGATTCGAACCACGATCTTCCAGTAATCAGCAGTCTAGTATATTGTGAAAATGACACATTAGACCACGCGGCCACCGAAGAGGGTAATGGTTAACTATAAAATCAAGTAACCTGTGCCAAGGATCACGCTGACAAAGACACTAATCTTGTATCTTCTGCTTTGCTGGTGACGATGAGGTCAGAGTTAAAATACAAGCCGTGTACATTCAGAGGTTTTTTTCCAAAAGGAATTCTAACCCTCTCTCCATACAAATGCGTATCCATTTTCTCTAAATTTTACCTTTATAATTATTAACTCATTCGTTTAAATAAATGGAGAGCCTGGATGGTTAAAAGACACAGAGCACTTAACTAGGCCTACACAAATAAATACTATTAAATGGAAATAATTAATAAATTAAACAAAAATAGAAAGAACCATTTGAGCATGAATTAAACATTAGGATTTTCAATTATATATTTTTAAATATAATAAAACTTTGAAATAAATTAAAATTTAGATTAACTATCCCATAACTTAAGCTAATTGATACAATTGCGTGGCCAATGTTATTGTTCTTCCAAATAAGATCTTTTATTTCTTAAAATATTATGTTAATACCTGTATTTTCAAGTTGTTTATCCCAAGAAATGATTCCAATTAAAACATTAAGCAAAATCAGAATCTAAAAATGTTGAATTGGGAAAGGAAAATAAATGGGTTGTGGTATTACCAAACTAAAGTGTAAGATTAAAAATTATAAAAACGCATTCAAAGTAACTTTTACAAAACATATAGTATTCTATAAAACGTGGATTTGTGTCTGTTCATCTGGATAACAATTTGTCGTCGAGATAGTCCACATTCGTTGTTGTGTTTACACTAAAGATACTTTACTTACTTTATGACATTAGGAGCTCAAAATTTGATTGCCACACTTTCAAAAGTACGCCATCTATCCTTATCTTGTGCTAGTTATATCCAATCAACCTCATTAAACCCCATCTCTTTAAGATCCATTCTAATGTCGTCCTCCCATCTGTGTCTAGGTCTTCCCAATGTTCTCTTCCTAATGGGTTTACCAGTCAATACCCTGAACAATTTTCTAGAATCTTCCATTGCACTGCATGCTTGTTTATTTATTTAGCACCACGTCTTACTACCCGTTCAGGTTATACGCTTAAGTACTAATTACGCTAATGAGTTAGGACCTGGGAAGGTTGAATATAGATTAAGTGAACCCGCATTTGCGTGGAGGGAACGTGGAAGACCATTTGGGAAAAACAACCCCAGTTCACCCGAGTGAGATTCGAACCTCGATCTCCCCGTCCTCGGCAGTCTAGTTCAACATGAAACTAGCGTGTTAGCTAACTACACCACTCTATGTTCTGCTCACCGTAATCTACGAGACCTTATTATCCCAACAATGTATTGTGATGAGTACAGGGTATGTCACTCATCATTATGTAACTTCCTCAAATTCCCCAGTAGCCCCATTCCTTTATGTACAGTAAATAGATGCTTTGTGTTATTCCAACAAGTGAAATTTAGCCTTTCTATAATATTCTTCCATATCCTAAAAGTTTGGGAATGCATTCTTGCAAATGTAAGTGTAGTGATTACATTTATTTAATTTTACTTTATATTGATCATTCTTTTCATTTCAAATCTCCAGCCTTTTCTCTAGTCCACTTATTAATAAATAATATTTTCAACATCAGCTTCGGAAGCTCATATGTTTCTGTGACAACGATCGTGAGATATTCTTAATCCCCTGCTGAAGTTTTCTAGAAAGGCAAAGACAATTTTACTGTTCAACTACACTTAATTTTTAACGACATTGCAACTGTTACGCTCGTACAAGTCCTGTGACAGTTAAAAGACATCGCAACGAAGAGTGTGTCGCCATGTCATCAATGTGAACCCAATGGTTTTCTAAAAATTAACGACAACGATTAAAAGACTGCAACGACAACCTGTTATTCGTGCAAATTGGCACTAAGGTGCTGAAGAGCTAGAACAAAATTCTACGTGTGTACTGCACACATTGAATCATTCTCTTGATTTGTTGTACCAAGAAGTTTTAATAGTGTTTTTACAAGTTTAAACAAATCTGCTAAGTAGGTATATACTGGGAGACGCATGGTAAATTATTTATTTTTCTACGGGTACCCTAGTCAAAATCAAGGACGTCTAAGGTCAAAAATAGACTATTTCACAGTGTTTGCTGTTCAAAACGTAGTATATATTGTTTAAATCACGCGTAAAATGTTGTACATAAGGGATCAAGTTGCAAGATTGTAAACCACTGGTTTGGATTCATTTAGATTATTTTCAATTAATTCAAAAGTTTTATCAAAATAATTTAATATTATACTTTGATTAGATATATTTCAAGAAAACTTTGTTATCTTAGCCGAACAAGAAGTTCCCAATTATTGGTGGATTTGCGATTATTGAAGAAATACGTTTCCTAAAAATATTGAAAATATTGATGAAGATAACTATTCAACCATTGCTAGCGTCTTTATTTTGTTGAATTTAAAGATACTAGGTTTTCTTGCATTTTACCACAATACTACATAAAAATACTTAAGTAATATTAATAAAATAATTACGAACTACTGGTGATTACCACATGTCTGGGGAAAAATTAATAGAAATAAATTAAGCTGATAAATTTATACATTAGTGTTTATAAACACATAAAAATAGACAATTAATATGCCTATTAGTATTATAATTCTTCTACTAGGGTTTCACCAATAGGCCTACTTACGGGGTTTTTAACTGACATACAAACTAACTTGATTCTAAAACAGTCATACCATCCAGTCGACCATCCATTAAAAGCTTTTCCTGAATTAGATCAATTTTTATTGGATTAAATAAGTTTGAGCTTTTTTTGAGAAATTATTATAAGAGAGTGCCTAAAAACTCACAAAAGATTATGTCAATAAACATGCATCAGCTAAAATGAAGTATGTCGAAATTTAGGTACCAGGTACCCAATTCAAAACACGAAAGATGGAACAGGTAGAAGACAGTAAACACCCCTAAGGCCAATTTAAATCTCAGCTCGCTCGCAAGGTTAATTTCCTATGTGGCCTGGTTCTAGTTCATATCGAGTATAATTTCATATTTTAACAAACATGCCAGAGTGATCCACAAACTAGTCTGAACATTCCTCGAGGTCCTCTTAGAATGCAGATATATATATATTTATATATATACATAAAGATATTTATATATGTATACATAAAGATATATATATGTGTGTGTGTGTGTGTGTGTACGCGTATTACAGTCACGCACCAAAGTTGATTTGCCATATGATATGAAACACCCTTAAGGTTAATTTGTTATTAAATATGAAATACTCTCAAGGTAAATTTGTTATTAGATATGAAACACCCTCAAGGTTAATGTGTTATTAGATATGAGACACCTCTCAAGGTTAATTTGTTATTAGATATGAAACACCCTCAAGTTTAATTTGTTATTAGATATGAAACACCCTCAAGGTTAATTTGTTATTAGATATGAAACACCCTCAAGGTTAATGTGTTATTAGATATTAAATAATCTCAAGGTTAATTTGTTATTAGATATGAAACACCCTCAAGGTTAATTTGTTATTAGATATGAAACACCCTCAAGGTTAATTTGTTATTAGATATGAAATACTCTCAAAGTTAATTTGTTATTAGATATGAAACACTCCATGGTTAATTTTTTATTAGATATAAAACACTCTCAAGGCTAATTTGTTATTAGATATGAAACACTTTCAAGGTTAATTTGCTATTAGATATGAAATACCCTCAAAGTTAAATTCTTATTAGATATGAAACACTCTCAAGGTTAATTTTTTATTAGACATGAAACACTTTCAAGGTTAGTTTTTTATTAGATATAAAATAATCTCAAGGTTAATTTGTAACTAGATATGAAAAAGGTTAATTTGTTATTAGATATGAAATAATATCATGGTTAATTTGTTATTAGAGAAGACACACTCTCAAGGTTAAATTGTTATTAGAAATGAAATAATATCAAGGTCCATTTGTAATTAGATATGAACAAGGTTTATTTGTTATTAGAGATTAAACACTTTTAATTTGAAACACTATCAGAGTTAATTTTAGTTTAATACGAAACTCTCTCAATGTTAGTTTGTCATTTAATATGGAAAACTCTCAAGGCTAGTTTTTTTAAATTTAAAATGAAACACTCTTGGGGCTAATTTGTTATTTAATATGAAACACTCTCAGGGATAATTTGTTATTCAATATGAAACGCTATCAAGTTTAATTTGTTATTTAATATGAAACACTATCAAGGTTAATTTTTAATTTAATATTAAACACTATCAAGTTTAGTTCGTTATTTAATATGAACAAATATCAGTGTTAATTTGTTATTAGAAATTAAAAATTCTCAAAGTATTTTTGTTATTTAATATACAAACCATTTCAAGATTAATTTTGTTATTTGGTGTTAAACAATTTCCAAGTTAATTTGCCAGTTTACATGAAATACTTTAAATGTCGATTTTATATAAAATTTGAAGCTCTCCCAAAGTCAATTTATTATATGATATGAAACAATCCCGAATGACCATGGGTTCGATTCTTGGATGGACGAAAAATTTATAATGGGTGAAATCTTGTTTTCCCCTTTCACCACGATGAATTAACTGTCGATGGTATCAGGTTTAGAAAGTGCACGCTAAATGCTTCAAACTATAAAAAATATATAGCAAATTGACCTTTGTGAAGTTTCATATCTATTAAGACCCTTTTTTCACCCTTGTAAGGTGATAATGCCAATGAGGTAAAATAATAAAATATACAACTCCTTTAAGTGCCTGTGTGTGGATTCTCAAAATATTTTTGATTTTTGGATTTATTTGACCCAAGTAAACCAATGAAAACTAAGCACTAACAAACTATTTTGCTCTTAGAATAAATAATAATTATATGACTAACTAAATTTAAAATATTTTCAACATTTATTTCGAAAGATGTGTTTTTCTAAAATTAGAATGGTTTAGACTTGCTCAAAATTAAAATGTGTTACTTAGAGTAAATAAATTGAAGCACTTGTTTCGCAAATACTGAAGTGTTTCGAAATAAATCTTTTACACATCTCAGCTAATTTCACACTTTTTTCCAACTATACATTTTGGTTTTAGGGCTTAAAATAAGTCAATTGTGTGAATAACAACTGATTATTGATTAAATATTGTTACTGGTATAGTGTTTCATAATTTCATAATCTATATTTGGTATAGCGACATAAAGTTAAAACTCTTATTATGGGAGTGTAAATTAATGAAGTCACAAATTAAGTACTAAATATTGATTTTAATATCAGTGCTTCTCATAGTGCTACTGAATTTAAATTTCTTTTTTTAAAAGCAAACATGTTCCATTTCAGTCGAGAAATCCAATGGCAATTCCCGTGATTGAAGGCTAAATACACAAAATACAAACTTTGATTTCAGAATTATTGTTTCAAATGGTAGGAATAACTTTTTTTTAGCACTGCGTCTTACTGCCCATTTGGGTTTTACGCCTATGTACTAATTACACTAATGTATTAATTATTTTGATGGTTTAATTTAGAGGAAGTGTGTCCGTTTTTGCAAGGAGATTATGGAAAACCGTTTAGGGGGAAAAACTCAGAGCACCCGACCAGGATTGGACTCTGATATCACCGTCTTTGGCAGTCCATTCCAACAGGAGAGAAGCACGTTAGATGATGCGGTCAATTAAAATCTGCCGTCCAAGAAATAAACATTTAAGTCTGAAGAATTAATTCTTGAAATATGTGAGATTGAAATTAATGACATTGAAAGTTAAAATATGTTTCAGATTTGGTACTCTACCTGGTGGGGGCAATTCTACCAACATTGAGTATAAAGATTTCTTCTGTTACGATTTCATTTATTTTAATTACATGTACTTTGTTAACCTGGAAAGCGGGCGAGTAAGTGTGTGCTGAGATACTGTGAAAAGAAAACTCTAGCAACCTTTTTACTTTCAGTCAGTGTGTGGCTTGCGGTTAATTTCATTTCTGTAATAGGATCCAGTGAAAATATTAGGCTATTTCTTGCTCAATCTTCTCTCTTAGAAATCATTGAAGTTGATGCTATTATTATATTTTTTTAGCACCGCATCTTACTACCCGTTCGGGTTATACGCTTATGTACTAATTACACTAATGCGTTGGGGATTATGAAGGCTTAATTTATGTGAAATACACCCACATATGCGTGGAGGGAGAGTGAAAAACTACTTAGGGAAAATCACCCTCAGGGCAGCTGACCGGGATCGAACCCCGATCTCCCCGTCTTCAGCAGTCTAGTCCAACACGAGAGTAACGCGTTAGACCATGCGGACACCGAATCGGGTTTGACGTTATTAAGTGGGGTTGATTCCTCGCATGGTTAATTTCCGTCCTATCGTTTTCAGGGCCGGCTCTACCGACGGTGCAACACGTGAATTTGCACGTGGCGGCGAGTTTTAGGGGACGGCTAAAATGTAGGAAATTACAAAATAATATGAACATAATTTATTAAAAAAACACGTTGATTAATTATTCCTTACCGGTCATAGCCTTTCTCCAAATCCCTTAAAATAACATACTTTTCATCATTTGGTAAGTCCTAATTCCATACTGACGAGTTATCAAAACTGGTCATAGCTGATGAGCTGAAAATGTTCTGTTGTTTCTGAGTGTAAATCTAGTAAGTTGATTTTACGCTGTGTTAAAGTTTAAAGTGTTTTAGGAAAATACAGTATTCCAATGATTATAAAATGTTACATTTTTATGTTTTGTTTTGATTACTAGGTTTTAATTCAAGTTTTAGACTAATTAAAGCCATACAAAATCAAAATAGACAAAAAATTCCAATTATTAACATTGCCAACTTTTCATTTTTGATTATAATAAAGCATTTAGTTTTCTTTTGAAAGCCACCAAAATATTAGAAAAAGGTGAAAACTCTCAAAATGGTGGTATTTTTCACTAAAACAAAAAAGGTCAATTTTCTGAAAAATGTCATATCTTGACATTTAAAAAAATATATTTGTAAAGATTATGAGAACCACATGAAAGATTGAGAGAGAGAAAGCAAACGGGCGTATTTGTAGATATTTTCTGGGCAAAAAATTGTATTTTTCTGGGCTTTGCTTTGTATCTTGATTTGTTTTAGAAATCACTTTAGTATTTTGATTTTAGGATAAAACTACATTCTTCTCCCCCGGAAATTTGCAGTCGCTCGAGAAAATTCAATGGGATATAACCTATTCGCCATATTATCTATCTAAATATATTTTTTTATAATCTACTCTTTTTAGACTTCAGAAAAACCACCTCGATTTTGTAGATTTTGAACTTTTATAGTATTTTTCGGTGGAGGGGAAGACGGAGAGGAGGTTGGGGCGCTCGTTTAGGTTTTCCCACAGGGTGCCGTAAAACCTAAAAGGCTCTGATCGTTTTCAAAAGAATGCGACCATTAAAAAAATCCTAGGTAACTTGGCGGTCTAGGGGTAAGGTGTCAGACCTCTGTGTTGGGAGTCAGGGGTTCAATCCTTGGTCCCGGCACAGATTTATCTGATTACCAAACCCTTCCTTCACCTCTGACAAGTCGTGTATCAATCACAACTTGTGAATGTGTGGAATGCCAGGCCTCCACCGTGGTTCGGATTCCACGTTAAACTGTATGTCCTTCATTTCATCTCACAATCACTCTACAACTACGCATTAGCGTAAGTGCGTATAAACCGAACGGATAGTAAGACGCGAGAATAGTAATAATAATAATAACAAATTCCTTTGCCTCATCTTCTTAACGGACTCGGAGTGTAGCTTACAAAACAATCAGTTCCTTATTCTATTGTTTTCCTAATGTATGCAGATGAGCGGGAGATCTCATTTTATTGTTTGTTATCATAAGAGTGGGCAGAGCTTCATGGGGTCATTGTGTCTTATAGTCGAGAAAATGCTGCTACTGGAATGTTTGTTTAAAACAAGGACAAAGCTATTCATTAAGAGACAGCCTCTGAAAACTATATGCTGGACAGTAAAACGATATTTGAAAGCTATGAACACACACACACACAAAACTTAATTTAAGAATAGGTCATAGAGTTGGCTAAGAAAGCTAAGACGTGATATCGTATATGAGTTTTATTCTCAGAATTAGGTTTATTAAAAAATAATTTGAGAAATGAGTGAGCTGTCAGGATTTACACTTGAGTATTTTTAAACTACGAGATAAAACGGAGTACAAATATTTATGTTGAACGTTTATTAAATCACACCCGCTTCAGTGGCCAAATGGTCTAAGGCGTCATTCTCGTATTAAATTGTTCTGTTGATGACGGGGAGGTTGGGGTTCAAGTCCCGGTCGGTTCTATTGAGGGTGGTTTTCCTAAATTATGTCCCCCTTTTCTTCCATGTAAATGCAGGTAGATAACCTCTAAACTGCGTCTTTACTCATACTTACTCCGTTAGAGTAGCTATAATATGCATGTAGCTTGAACAGCTAATAAGACTCGGTGATAGAAATAAAAATTGTAATCTTTTTTCTAACAGCGTGTCTTACTACCCATTAGGGTTATACATTTATGTACTAGTTACGCTAGTGATTTTAAGGATCAGTAAGGCCATATTTATCGGAAGTATACCCTCATTTGCGTTGAGGTAGAGTGGAGAGCCATTTTTTTTAAACACCTCAATGCACTCGACCTAGATTCGAACATCAATCTCCCCGTCATCGGCAGTCTAGTCTACTGCGAGAGTGGCGTGTGTCACCACTTAAGCAGGTTAGTCTCATTTTATAGCACGTTTTTACACAAACATTATTTAATAAAATATTCAAAGGGGGTAGGGATGTAAAGGCTTAGAGAAAATTCAATCCAATTTCCCTGGAAATAACATGAAATGAAATTTCATCCTCAGTTCCCATGGCCGGGTTTCAAATACCAGAATCAACCTCACGGATCAGAGTTAGGGAGTCAGTTAAAACAAGTCAACGTGGAGATACTTACATTACTGAATCTCTTGTGTTTAATTAATCGTATCTTTACTTCAAGTCAAAACTATTCCAAGAGGTTCTTACTAAATCACGTTATTGTATTTTATTTTGAGCACGCGAAGAACAGCTGTTGAAAATAACACGCACGCATGATATAAAAGTACATGGAATGCCCTCTTAGGCATGAATTTGTTTCGTGTATTTCTAAGTGGAGATCAATCAGGTGGAATGTGTATTTTAGAGTATATTATTATCAGTAGATCCAAGGTGCTAGATGCCTACATGTTTTAAGGGTCTCAAACACAAATAAAGTTGTACAAACGTAACGATAACGCTCATCCGCACAAACCTATGGAGTTGTGACCCCCAACAATCCCCCCCTCTCTCGTTTATTTTAACCATCAACCCCAGTAAAATTAGTTGGTACGTTAACTTGTTGTGAAACGATAAGGTAAGTGGGGACTCAAAACCCCAAAAAGGGGACCAGCCTGCACCTATTGAAACGTAAACATAAAATAAAGAGTGAAGCTAGTGCTTTTCTTTCTCAAGTATGAGTCAAACATAAAATAGGTGGAATAATTTAACAAACAATCTTAAGGTGCGGCAGAAGGGCGCACGAGTAATTTTACATTTTTTATAGCATTACATTTTTTTGGCCAAAATAAATAAAATATTTCTCCAGTAGCAATGTAAAGTTTAGTTTTCTGCACATGCTAATATCAACAGTTCTTGAATATGTGTCAAGGGTGTTCTGGAATTTTGTCAAAACATTTTAAATAAAGATAAAATGGTTTGACAACATTCCAGGACACTCTTGACAGATATCCGAGATCTGTTGATATTAGCATGTGCAGAAAACTAAACTCTATGTTGCTACTGGAGAAATATTTGATTAATTTTTGTCAACAAATGTATATTCTATAAAAACTGAAAAATACTTGCACTCCCTTCTGCCGCACCTTAAACCTCTACGAAATTTTGTAATTTATATTCTATTTTTGGACACATTTGGTGGAGGAATTTAAGATTGCAATTTTTCAGGCCTTAGTAAAAAAAGTTTTTTAGCTATCTTTCAGTAATTCAGTAAAAGGCAGTATTATGTAACTGACAAGTTTATAGAAAGAGAGATAGGAAGAGTTGGTGTGAATGTTATCTTTTCGACAACCCCCTGCCAAGCGGAGCCAAGTATGGTAATTTATCTCTACCCTTGTGACAGGGGAGTATTTTAAATAAAGTAAAGGAAGGAAGTTTGACCAGCTCAAGCTTTCTGTGCAGACAAGCTGTTATACCTGACAATTTTTTTTTTAGAATCGCCTTTTACTAACTGTTTAGGTTATAGGTATATGTAGCCTACTATTTATTACTTTACTAAGTTAAGGATAAGGAGGGTTGAATTTAGAGAAATGTACTCACATTTGCGTGGAGGGTGGAAAACCATTTAGGGAAAACCACCCTTAGTACACCCGACCAGGATTTGAACTCCGATCTTTCTGTCATCAGTGGTGTAGTCTATGGCGGGAGTAACGCTTAGTATTACACTGAGACATTCATTTAATTCGAAATGAAATATATCACCTGTAATTTTAAAATAACACAACGCAAGGGAAATACTTTTAGGTACATGCCATATATGAATAAATTAATAGTATATGATTAAATAATCGTAACGAACTCTGGACCTTCAAAATCAATTAAGTGTTTTAAAAAAGTGTCAAAAACTTGAGAGCTAAATCTAATCTCTCGCTTTGTTTGGGTTACGTAAAGTTAAGCTGGATTGTGTTGAATGACGTTAAGTTTTCTTATATTAAGTTAGTACAAGTGAGGTCAAGTCGGTTTGATGAAAATGTGTACAGCAAGCTTATTAAAAACTTAATTTATATTTATTTATTTTTCTTACACTTTCGAGTATTTTATTTTTGCACAAACATTTTTTTTAGTATTATAATAACTTTTTCAAGAAATCAGGTTTTCTTAAGTGTAGCTCAAAATATATATATTTTAATTCCATCAACAAAACCTCTAGCCAGGATAATATTGGTCGTAGGTACTAAATAAATATGCAGTGATAGGCTGTTTTAAGGCCCAATTATATATGTACTGATTCCATTAAATTGAAATATGTTGAAAGCATATTTTGTTTCATCTTTGCTTATATAAAATTTATACACTCTTCTTACACAATATTTTAGTTCAATTTGAGCTGTCATTTATTGAACCGTGATAACCCAATAAAAGGTAAATAAATAAACGCCGTATTTGTAACTTTTGGTGGAGCAAACTGCCTGAAATTACATTTTTTAAATAAAATATTTCCTTGCATTAAAAGGGTGGGCCGGAGAGAACTAGGATGGAACATATTTTTTTCATTATTTTAATTGTTGATATACCGTGCCAGAAATATTTAACACAGCTGGCTACATAAAACTCTTAATGAGTGTCAATGACAAGGATAACTTACAGGGAGTATTATTCGACATTCATTACTATCCTATTGTTATGCAGATACCCAGGCCCCACCCTTCTCCCTAGTTAGCTAGCCAGCCTCTACAATTACTTTTAACAACACTTCAACTTATTTCACCCAATGGGGGTCTAATTAAGTGTTTGGCTCCCGCATTTTGAGATCAGATTTTTTTTTTTAATATTCACCGAAATTATAGCGCAAACTAGGCTTGAGTGGCGTAGAAATTCTAATAATCGACGTAATGTATGTTGACCCAAAATGTTTAAAAATTCAAACTATAAACAGAAGATTATCAACATCATTGTGTTGTTTTGAGTGGATAGACAAATAGTTTAGGTTAGTGTCAGGATGGGTGGGTTGCCTTTCAATCAGTGTTTTGCTACCACGACTCAACTCAACATACTCGACACATACAGATTCTACTTACTAAGTTGTTTTCAAATTACTTCAACACACTCGGGGTACGTTCGTGAATATGCAAATTAACGCTACTTCCCTTCTCACTAACTTTTCAATTTAACTCATTCTCGTTCTTGAAGTGAGTACAAATGCACCATGTTTACAAAACAAAAAAGTATGAATTGTTCTGACGCAACATCTTTAAATAGTGAGGAATAAGTGAGGCAGAAGCTTGCTCGGGATTGCCCTCATGTTTCCCTAATCTCTTCATCAGATAACGCAATCTCTCCCGAGCACTTATCACTCACTTTTCACTCTTAGTTCTTGCATACGGCCTATGTATATATTCAAGTAGATATTATGAAAGGTTTTTTGTATATTTATTCAAATACTTTTTGAACTGAGTTGAATAATGTGTTTGACCAATTTGTAAAATGTGTCGGCAAGATATTTCCGAGAAATAAACAAGAATAGACTATATTTCACTTCCATGAAATACATTATTTTTAATTTTATGCTATTGGGAGCTATCCCCTTTTCCAGCTGTTTCTCGAAAATCCACTAACCCCAACTCTTTTTTCTGTTCTTGGTATGGACAAATGACAATGTTGTAAATCCCACAAAACAGCTTAAACCAGAAGAACAACTTGAGAGCTTAATTTCAGCCGTAATTAGTATTTGATAAAATTGTCAAGGTAATCTCAATTGTCTCGAGGTCCAGAGCGAGCGCCAACGACATCTTCACACCGCCTTTCCGTTGAGGTGTGCGTAGGCTTGCCATCGTAGTCACAGGTTTGTCCCGATAAGCGTACTAGATCACCAGCTATATAGGTGGGATGTCTCAAGATCTTGTTATGCTCACAGAAGTAGGCACTCCCTCACTCCCACAAGGATCTTCGACCACGCTGTGGTAAGATTCAGGAACAGGATACTAGCTCTGAAGATCAACGCCTGTTGACGCCTCGGGAATATCCTTGGGAACTCTGTGAGGGTTGCTAGCAGGAACTGAGTCTGGTAAGGTCTCAGCCGAGGAACGACTCGCGTGCCTTGGCTTTCAAACCATATGCCCCCTTTGGGGCCTCTACACATATCAGGAGTGATGTCTCCTCGGGTAGAAGGAAGCTCAGGCCTCCAGTCTGTTCAATTTCCATGAAACCCCGTGCTAGCTGTGAGGTATTCAGTGTCGTAGAAGGGACTCCCCCAGGCGAGCCCTGTTCCTTCTCCAAGGTATTCCCTAAGCTCACCACTATGGTCTTAAAAGTGACAATCCATCTAGTGTTCGAAGAGTTTGGATAAGATCTTCCAGCATCACCCTCATGCCCTGGAAGCCAAAGTACTTATCGTTGCACTCCTTGCCTGGTCTTTGTTGATCATTGAACCGATCCTCTCGAGGGAAGTGAAGCCATGGCTGTGATGCCTGAACTAAACCGTCGCATTGGTCCGATAATAAATAAGTAGTGGGCTTGTTTAGGTACTGCTGAATGGCAACAGGAATGCGTTTTCCACTTGCAGAGATTTTTCTGGTATTTCTTGGAACGTAAATGTATATGTTGCAACTTAAGTCAAACTTAGAGAAGGGAACATTAAATGAGCTAAGTCGGTATCCTAATAACGGGGATCAGAAGAGAAGTCTTATGTGATTCTTAATCTTAATATCTATTAGCCTATGACAGTCATAGTACATCAATTTTACAAAAATTGCTATACAATATATCCATCAATTTTAATTAATGTTAGTAGTACTAGTACGTTTACAGAAGAAAAATAGGCGATTTTAAGTAGCCCACTAATAACATATATGTCACCAGCTATATGTGAAATCTAGGCGTTATATAAAATGCCTAGGCTTTCTATATAATGCCAGAGTGGTTTTGGCAAAATATGAAATAAATGCATTTTGCTGTTGTATTTCATACTTATTTTTAAGTTATTTGTCTTTTTAAAGTCCCGGAATATGTTATCAATTCTTTTATCCTATTATATGTAAGTCATGCACCGTTTTCTTGCCAGTTCACTTAGTTCCTAGGATTTAAGTTGGTCAGGTTAGGTTATTTTAGAATAGGGTAGTTAGGTAAGGTAAGGCTAGTCATTGGCAATCCAGTATATTAAAAGAGTGACACCTTAGAACATTCGACCACCAAAGCGAGTCATTAAGCGAACCATTATTTAATATTCATGGTTGGTTTATTTATTTGGAAATTTGAAAGCTCTTCCAACCTGGGAATAAAATATAAAAACATACAATTATTATTATTGTGGTTCTTTTAAAGCTTTCTTGAATTTGGAGACAAGCATTCAACTCATGAACCAGTATACATCAATGTTAAAATCGAACGGGTAGTGGTGCTAGAAAAAACACAACCAAAACACCAACAGTGGTGGCATTTGGAATGGTGCCAGGTGGGGGGCCCACCTTCATGAACTGGGGATTGTAAAGTATTGTCTCCCACTCGGTATATAGCTGACCAACAAACACCTTGCTCAACCAAAGTAACAAAGTACAGTAGTAGTAAGGAAAGAATGTGTTTTCGTTGATATTCCGTGGAGATTTAAAAGACTGAGGGGGAAGGAAACGGGCGTAGCTAAACTGAGTCAGCAATGGCTTGTTGACCTTTCTCAAAGTGGCTAATCGGGTTCTAACTAGGCAACATGGAAAGGGGAGGGGGGGAGATAGATAAACTAAGTTCACACTATTTTACCTAACTTAAACTAACCTAACAGAAAAAATTATAAAAAAATAAAACTTGCTGAAGGAATAAATGGTTAAAGTGAAAAAAAAACATATCTATTTTTGATTTTGTCATAACCATTTCGTTCAAATTTTTGCTTATAGAATAAATATTAAAATAGGATTGTGGTACTAAGTTTATCCACCCGTTTGTCAGCTGAGTTTATTCAAATACAATACGTGAATGAGACTTGAGTTTATCTACCCCAAATAAAACATTAAGATTACAGTTTACTCAAATATATGTGAATGAGACTTGAGTTTATCTATGCCAAATAAAACATTAAGACTACAGTTTATTCAAATATATGTGAATGAGATTATTTAATCTCGGGCCCGACACGAAGAGGATGACGAGGGGACAAATGCTACTATAGCACCTGGCCCGGGACTTACAGGGGCCCGGGCCCGAGATCCAGACACATAAATGTTTTAAAAAATGTAAAAGATCAAAGAAAATACAAAACAAATTGCCTATCCATTCTAAGGAATAGTGCATGCCCAGCCCTACCACTGGTGTTTCCCACGGAATAACTTAATGACATTTGTCACAATTATATCCTTGATTTGGCCCGGTCTTGTCCTTCGTTTCGAAACTTTTAAAAGTTGCATTGTTTCAATTTTTCAAGTTTTGATTTGAATTAAATTTGGCATACAAATAGATTCGGGCAGTAAATAAAATAACATTTTTATTCAAGTATTTCATCATGTGCGTAACATTTCAGTGTTCATTTATGTACGCAATGATTTTAGTATATGGCTTTTACTTTGGGAAACTGAAAACAAGGTTTATAATGTATATGTTTATAATGTATGTGTTTATGTACAAACCTAAGTTGAGCAGTGGAAGAGGAACAATGGAGGGAGGGCATTTCCCCTTGGAAATAATTTACGCCCATCTCCCCCATCCCTTTGGCTGGAATAAACTCATATCTTCCCTAGAATAAACTAGCCACCCCCTCTAGAATTATTTCACTCCTCTCTGATATTCTTGAATATATTATTATTATTAGCACCGCGTCTTGCTACCCGTTCGGGTTATACGCACTTACGCTAATGTGTAATGGTAGGGTGATTGTGAGATGAAATGAAGGACCTACAGTTTAACGTGGAATCCGAACCATGGTGGAGGCCTGGCATTCCTCACATTCACAAGATGTCTTGTTAGAGGTGAAGGAAGGGTTTGGTAATCAGATAAATCTTTGCCGGGACTGGGGATTGAACCCCGGCCGCTTCTTGAATATAAATCTGAAAGATGGTCTTAAATTAAACCACAAATAACTTCTAAAGGCATCCAATTTTCATAAATTTGCTGGAAGATGAGCACTATAAAAATAGCTTCAAAAGAAATCAAATTTTTCAAGATTTTTCCATTCAAATAGTTTCTAGAATTTTCCTTTTTTTAAATAATTTGCTGGAAGAAGATCAATTCAAATAGCATCTATAATAGACATAATAGACATTAAAATTTCAAATAATCTGGAGGACCATTACTACAAATGCATATAGTTTTCAAACATTTTCCAAGAGAATACCATTCAAAATTGCTTGTAAAGATTAACAATTCCCAAAGATTTGTCGAAGGAGGATATTCTCAATAGCTTATAAGAACATACAAATTTCCAAATTTTTTCCTTAAAGGGAACCACTCCAAATACTTTCTAAAGCAGTCTATTTTTTTAAAATAGTGCGTGAGAACCATTTTAAATCGATTCTAGGGGCATCACAATTTCAAATGATTTATTGGGGAGGAACACTCCAAATAGCTTATAGAAGAGTCTAATTTTTTTTTTTAATCCAGAAGATGGCCACTCTAAATATTTTCTAGACATTCTACGGGGGAGGGTACCCAGACCCCCCTCTGGCTTGGGGGTCATAATCCCCCAAAACCATGATTATTATTTTTGTTATCTGCCCCCCTATACATAAGGTTCCTCCACCAATGAAATCGAATAGTACAAAGAGAGGAGGGCCCACGCCTTAGCCCTGGTACCGGGCCCGGTTTGTGCACCTGGTGGGTCTGTTTTATATACTCCAAAGAAAACGTGTATAAGTAAAGATTATTCAATCTAGTCTCTTTTCATACTTTCATGCTTATTATTAACAAAAGGGTTACTAACCACTTAGTTTAAATGTAAATGTTAGTGACAGAATAGTTTATATGCACCCGCATTTGCGTGGAAGGGAAAATAAATGCAAAGAACTTCTCACAAAGCACCAGGCAGGAATTTGAACCCCAACCTTCATGTTAATTAAAAACGCCTGTGTTCGTGGCCATCAAGGTCTAAGAAATGTATGCATTCATTGCAGACTTAGCAGAGTTGCAATATAAAGAACATTATTTAATAGTTAATTTGGCCTGGTCGTAGATAGTTCCTTGACTATGACCTGCCAGCTTATGAGGGTCCTCATGGGGAAAAAAATGTATCCCTCTTATAGTCTTAAAATAAACACCAAGAAAATACTTTATTGGAGGCTAAAAAGTAGAGTAACTAGCTAACTAAAAAGTACCTTGTTTTTCCCTCAAAAACGTGTTCATCTCCATTATTTCTTAAGATCCCGACTAAAAAATAGGCCAACTTATGCGGAAGTCAATCTTATTTTGTCATGTTGCATCTAATAAAAGTTGTATAAAGATTGACTTGTTGATTGTCAGACAAATTACGTGAGAAAGAAGTGAACAGATTAATATACACTGACAGCTGTAACTGAAACTATGGATGAGTGAACACGTAAAGCGATTGTGTTATGCCCCTCTCACGTCATTCGATAACACTTGAAATGGTTATGTTGAGCAAGAAATCTTTGATGCTAAAGAGTTTTTCCACTATACAATAAAACACATAAAATAAATATAAAAATAAGCATTTAATGCGCTTTCAAACGATTTCAGAAGATTGGTTTATTTTAGTTCCAATAGATGCTACTAGAAATTAGTATCTAAACCAATACAATTATGTAAATAGTGGATAAGCTCAATTTGTATATTGTTTAATATTTATTGTTCTGCTATCCTTAGCCAAATCGTCGGGATTATCTTATAGTGTCAGCATACTTTAATATTTATTATGGTGTTTGGACTAATTTAATGTAGAGTACGTTCAAAGATGTATGAACTATATATTTTGTTCAGGGATAGATTGAACAACAGGTCCAAACCATTAAAGCTCTTTCAATATCAAAGACTATTTAAAACATGTTATAAATCCTATATATTATTTCTGTTGTCAACATCCCTTTTACTCAACTAATACAAGGCCTACAGCGATGAATAAGGTATCAGTGGAGGGGAATTTTTTTTACCGACTTCTGACATAGCCAACTCACTTTACGTTAAAGCACATTGTTTGTTTAAAATTTAAGTTAAAAGAAAAATTTAGAAATATTTTTGTATCAATTGCCGAAAATAAACTCTATTTGCTATTTCGTGTATACATTTCGATGAGTATTTAATTTCAGCAACCCAACAAAAGATTACATCTTTTTTGGGGGGAGGGGGAGAAGGTTGAATGTGCGATAGTTTCGCAAGGGCTTGCTGGAATAAATATATTATGAAAACTGAGCCATCAAATAGAATATTCAGGACAACATGGTCAAGTTTGTGACTTTACAATGACGTGACACGATAAATTATTCAATTATCCCAACGGGGAGTTAGGTGGGATATATTAACTGCATTTCGAAATCATTTGATAGTGAATCATCAAATTGTCTAGCAACCAAAAGGCCCAACTTATGTGTTATTTCATTAAAACTAATTTTTAAGTATATAAATTAATACTGTATGAGTACATGTATTGATAGAAAAATTATATTAGTAGTTGTAATGTATACCTATTCATCTAGGTGTTCCGGGTTCGATTCCCAGCATTTTCGAAAATATGTAATTGTGTAATTCTATTTCTTTTAGATAAATATAAAATATTTAGTTTGAGTTTTTTGTGCAATGAATTTTATTACCCCTCATGACTGTTTTTTTATAATACACTAAGGGGCTAGGTATGAGGTAGGTATAAAATGTGTACCCACATATACGTAGAGGGAGGGTGGGAAACAATTTAGGAAAAGCTGCCTCAATATACCCAGTTGGAATCCGTCCCCATGTTTCCCTATTATTGGCACATAAGAATTAATAAACTAAGGCCTCTATCCGCATGCTCACAAATGTGTATTTTAAAAATAAATATGTATTATCTCTCATTCAAAAGCATGTGTTGATAATAATGCTTAGCACCGCGTCTTAATACTCGTTCGGGTTATACGCTTAAGTACTAATTACCCTAATGGGTTAGGAATTGGGGAGGTTTAATTTAGAGGAACTGAGCTCGCATTTGCGTGGAGGGAGAGTGGAAAACCATTTAGGAAAACTGCCCACAGTTCACCTGACCGAGATTCGAACCTCGATCTCCCCGTCCTCAAACGTTTAGATCAACACGAAACTAGCACGTTAGCCAACTACGCCACCGAGGCGGGTCATGGACCTGTAATTTTTTTTTTAAAGTTTACATTTTCCACTCTGGAATGTCCAATAATTTAAATATTTTGGCTTATCACATTAAGATCTTAAGGCCCGGGAAACGAAAGGTAGTAGTAGCAGGTATAGAGGTGTAGAAAGAACTTTGTGAATCAAATGATGTTATTTAATAGGTGGGGTCACAACACAAATTGTATTGGCATTTGTATTTTCTTCCTCCCCTACTGTTAGACAGTTCCAACAAGGAACATTATAAACCCACTTGGTTTCTGGTGTTTAGTAAGTTCTGTTCGACTATTCTAGTGTCTTAAAGCCACGCCGAGATTGGGTGTGGTGTTTATTCTAGTGTTCAGTTAGTTTGTAAGTCTTTTTTGAGAAAGCACAGTTAAAAGAATCCAGCGAAAGCAATCATACGCCATGGCAGCGAGGATGAAGGATAGAGTTTTCACACGTCCGATGAGGTTGTAGTCCTTCACGTGGCCGATAATGGCTAAGGTGTTCATGGTATCTCTCTCTATAAGGGAAGTCGTTTTGACCGAGAAGGTACAGTACGAACAAAGAAACACCATCCTGTAGACAGAGAACCTGTTCTACCGCTGTATTCACTTGACCCATTCCAGTCCGCACCTTTCGACAACCTCCAACAGTGTAGATAGCCACCAACAAAATTAACTTTGGACCCGTTTTATTTTAAACCAATCTTATACTATAGCTAAACATTTTAATTGCAATTATACCCCAATATAAGAGAATAATATATAACACTAGTTGACATTATTAAATGATTTAAAAAAAGAATCTATAATTGTGATTTGGCCTCCATTTTCATTTATTTGAGGTATTTAATGTTCCCTTTCTGAACCAAGTGATTATACCAACACAAGACTTATAAACTAACGTAAATTTAGTACCGAAACAACAACCACCCCCAGCCTAATTCATCACTGTAAAAGAGGGAAATCCACATTTCACCATTGATCAATTTTTCAGCCATGTCAGAAATTTAACCCGTGACTCTTAGCTCAGCAGACAAACACGCTACCGAGTAAGATAAAGTGTTGGGCATATATATATATATATTTTTTTTTCTAATATTCATATAAATTCATATTTACTACGTGTTTACGGCATATTTAAATCATATTAAGAGCATAATATAAGTGAGTGTGTATTTTGAAGAATTTAAATATAGCATTTTGTATTTTACAAAATAATTATATGACTAATTAGTATATATTTTTAAATGCTAAAATTAAAAGTATTTTTATACCTAATATTCTTTTAAACAAATTATACAATATCTTAACTATTCAGACAAGATTTTCAAGCAGCTTAAGAACACTTGAAAAAGTAATTATTACATTTTTAAAGACGGTTTCAACTTTATAGGTCCTATTTGGATGTATGCTGCACGTTATTTTTGTACATACATATCCAGGCCCTAGTTATCACTGATGTAATCTATAAAAGTGGATTATCCTAACAAAATCCCAATGCATAACCTGAACTACACAGGCTATCGGTCATCAGTGCCATAAAAATATTTACACTAACACAAATAGGAAAGTGCTCATCGACCAAAAAATGTTATTTATGACCCGTAAAGAAATGACGTGAGACTGTGTGGAGGTGGGTGGTAGGAGATTGGGATTTTCGTTATGGACCGTGACATGGCAAGAGTAATCAACAAAAGCTTTTATTCAAAGTTTGTTCAGCGTAGGAATTGATTTCTGAAAGGCCTTTTTCTCTACCAGAAATCTATTATATAGTAGGATATTGGTAGAGAAAAAGACGTTTCAGAGAGTAATTCCTAGCGCGAATGGATTATAACTCTCGTAACCAAGGCACGCAAAAAGCTGTTTTAAGTGATAACTGGAATCAAGCTTGTTTGAAATTAAAAACCAACACGTCTACCTATGACTTTGCGTTGAATCGAAATAGGATTTTACATGTTAGTATACTATTTGCGTACCAGCCGGTAAGTTTTAGAATGAAGCAATATAAATCTTGAATAGTTTTACACTGTCACAAAATTATTCTTTTGATCTTGAAGTAGTTTTTTTTTGTAAAAGTATTTTTTTTAATTGTCTACCACTCAGGCTATTTGTTCTAATCATAAAAAATGCCCGTAGGAATCTCCAAACCATTAATAAATTCGTGGAAGTATAATCAGTATATCTAGATTATGAAACATGAAAAGGGTAATTTTGAAATGCAAGTCAATGCTGTCCTAGTACAAACAGAAGAGTGTTTACACTCGTCAGTGGAAGAGGGAAACTGCTATAAGCAGATAAAGAGGCTTCACAGGCAGGGTAAACTGCTCATTTTCTTCCCTCTCTTTCTATTTCGTACATAAGTTAAGATACAACCCGCTTCCAATTCGAATTCCCCAAGCAAGCAACGTCGTCAAATCGACTGGGGTTGGCCCCACTGCAGACGTGAGTGAGAACTGCTGCTGCCACGAATCGCACAATATAGCTTAAATAATTTTGTTTTATCGGTGACAACTCAAATAACGAATTTTGTGGATGAGTGATCACAGTCAATCATTGACTCTTAACGCTGTTGTTTATAATGAATCTGTATTGTGGGACACTTTAAGGTTAGAAGTGGATCCAATGCGGTTTGGAAAGAATTCTGCAATACAACCACACAATCATGGCTGTAAATACCTATATTTTACAATATTTCCTTCCCTACATTAATTATCGTGTGTAGTTGCAAAAATGCGTGTAAATAATTTATCTTCAAGCAAACTATCACCAGCATAAGAGTTTCACGAAGCGACCCGCACTTTGATCTTTTTTTCTTTTTATCAAAGCCATATAACATATTATGCTTTCATATCAATAAATAGTGTAGGCTCTATGTTTTAATATCAATATATAGTTTAGGAATTATTTTCTTAAAATCCACTCTCTTCCGGTGCCTTACGTTACCACCAGCTCAAAATTGCATCAATATGTGTTAAAATTAAAAAAGAGCGTACAAATTTTAAATTGTTTTATTCTCAGACACCCCAGAACAACCCGCGTAGAAAGAATAAAATATAGCTTCACAAGAATAGAAACTAAAATTAATTTTGGCTCCTATCTATCTTATATTTTGTGAATTTAATGAATTGGACGATTTAAAACACTAATTATTACAGCATTCCCTTACTGGTGTTGCAAAAGGCCGCTTTAAAGGGGCAACTTGCTTCATAGGCAGTTTTTGGTTCGAAATATTTTTTCTTAACTAAATAAAACCATATAATCAAACAAACTTATTATAACATTGAAAAAGTGGAAATAGTTTCAACACGCATCGGTCTCCCTTACTTAGGGTGGCTTTTCCTAAACGGTTTCTAACCCTTCATCCACACAAATGTGGGTACATTTCCTCTCAAACTCTACCTTACTAATCGATATTCCATTAGAGTTATTAATGAATGCGTATAACCTAAATAGATTACCTCTGTGGTCTGGTGGTCAGAGTTCCTGGCTATAGGCTCAGAGCTCCTGGGTTCGATCCCCGGCGCTTCCAGAACCTTTCTGTGCATCAATGGATCTGGAATGGGGTCAACCTCAGTTTCATGAGGACAGATGAGGAGCTACTTGGATAAAGAAATAGCAGCTCTGGTTTAGAAAACTGAGATTAAGGGCTGGAGGATTCGTTATGCTGACCACATGACATCCTCTATCCGCAAATGTTGGCACCATCATCGATAACGGTGGCGGCCACTTGTATGGTATAGCTCACTTGCGGGCTCATGCCCTGGAGTATAACCCAAACGGGTACTTAGACGTGTTGAAAAAAAAAATTGACATCAAATCATATTTACAAATAAATCGTTATTTTATTTGAACATTCGTTTCAGATATATAAACTATCTAATCTAAGGTGATAGGGTGTAATGGATATCATTTAAAGAAGTGAATGTACAGTACATTGGCTATGAGATAAAATGAGGAATTTTATTATGAATCTAAACTTGTCTTCAGGAGTCACTCATCCTCATCGGTGGGCACGAGGAATAAGTGTTAGATTCGTGTGGTCTGTACTGATCTCGACTAGCAGGTCGAGGTTCGAATCTCACCCGGGTGTACTGAGGGTGATTTATTCTCTGTGGTTTTCACATTTTAAATACACATACATACATTGTATCTAAATTCTTCCTTCCTCATCCTTACCTCATCGGCGGAATTAAATACGTTTAAACAAGACGATTAGTAAAGCGTGGTGCCTAAAACAAGGGGAGTCACTCTACTAAGCGTACAACATTCGTGCGGTCAAAACCAGCTAGTCTGTACTGTTAAATGTCTGAAGAAAGACTTTGTAATGTTCAAATATGCGGCAAAGTTCCACGGAAAGTTTACTTGTCGGCACGAGTTGGCTTAGAGACTTTGATGCGTCAATAGGCAACGAATCTGAAGTATGTTAATGCTAGGACCACCTTGAGCACAAGTCGGGCCAAGCAGCGCACCTTTCTAAAAACAGCAAGTATATTTACTTAAAGGGTGACGTCAGTACCAATTTCAACAAAGAAAAGAAAACAGTTTTACAAAAATGACGTAACTCGTATGAACCTAGTGACAACAAAAGATTTTTTTACAACATTTACTCATCCAAAGGCAGGTACAACATCTTAATCATTGTTAACAGAAGGTTAAACTAAAATATACATTTAATTTAATATCTCAATGAAAAATGGTCTTTGTGGTTTAATTAATTTAATATAATCATTTAATCTAGACCCCATGAAAAAATAACCTAGGTTTAATTAAACCAAAATTTATTTAGGGTAGAATCTAATCCTGATGTAAAACAAAAAATATTTTTCTTGATATTATTAAGTTATCAAATAATTATTGGCTTGTATTTTATGTAATATAATATAAGAATGTATACTGGCATACAAGCCTTTTTTTACATCCATTACTGTTTCCAACCTGTGGCCTGAGTTTTTATTCAAATCATATATTTTCCTCTACCGGCTTTCTAGGCCTGTTGTAGCTTAATATGGCATGCAAACTATTGTTCTAAAATTAAGATTTAATCTATTTATTGAAGTTTGTTGAGTTTAAAATAATAAAGAATGTCCCCAAACATGTTTTATTTTAAAATAAAGGTTTGCCGATCAAGAGGTTGTAAACTACCTTCCAACAAAGAAGTAAAATGTTAAAAATAATTAAAAGCTAGCTTAAACACCTTTTAAGGTGTGGATATAAGGAACGCAATAAAAGGCCAGTGTTTTGCAGTATTTATAGCAAAACATTATTTTGGCCAAAATAAATAAAATATTGCTCAAGTAGGAACATAGTTTAATTTTCTTCACATGATGATATTTTGAATATCTGTCATGAGCATGGCGGAATTAGATGAAACAATTTTCAAATGAAGATAAAAAGGTGTCATTAATTTCCAGGGCACCTCTGACAGATATTCAAAAACTGATGGGTTTACAATGTTAAGAAAATTAAACTCTATGTTTGTACGGAAGAAATATTTTATTTATTGTGGCCAAAAAAAGTTTTGCTATAAAAACTGCAAAAACACTGAGCATTTTTCAAGTTTCCTACATCCCCACACTAACAATAATAATTACCTCTCACTATTATTATAAGAAACTAGCAGCCCAACCCGGCTTCGCACGGGCATAATAATATAATAAAAGAAAATACACAATGTTTTACAGTGAGTTTCTAAAAAA
>CABFVX010004241.1:52474-69414 GCA_902151425.1 Timema shepardi | reverse complement strand
CCAACGTGGCACCCAATTACACGAATATTGATAAATAGTTAGTTTTTTCTTTGTAGGTGATCAATCAATCTGATTGACACGCTACACACTCAGGCTGAATGTAGCAATTTAATCCACTCTACTTTCGAAAGAGTGCAGCATTTTACCACACGATGACTTGCACTCAGGCTGAATGTAGCAATTTTGATAACTTCCTATAATGCTCGCATTACTGGAGTATAAACAGCACTCCTGTTGGGAAATACGGTCAAATGGGTCACATGTTTATATGAACTGTGTTCATTGTATTTGTGTATCCTGTCCACTGCTGATGTGGGTTCCATAAGTTACAGTACACCATGTTTACAACGTGTTTCAAAACTCTTTGGCCAAACTTTCACAGCATCTGTTGGCATTAAGAAACAAATACCCAAACATATTTTTCTGAAAATTTATCTTGTTTTATTTGTCGGTAATGAGAAGGTCGTGGTTCACATCCTATTCAAGTGTATTAGGTGTGTATTTTCATAGAATGTTTTCCACTCTCATGTTATGCAACTGTGGGTCCGGAAATACTAGGCGAAAAAAATGTGTATTTACGTTGGTAAAATTTAATTTTATAATGAGATGTTAGTTAAAATATTGAACTAATTCAATTTTAGTTGTTATATAAGATTATTCATATTTTATCAAAGTCTGTTAAATATAGATTTTCTGGATTATCTTAGTTCATTTTTTAACTTATACTTAATTGATATTTTGTATTTACATATGAACTTTTAGAGAATACATCGAGGTTTTTAAATAATTTGGATATATCTGTAAATATTATTACCAAACTGAATACAAATAAATATATTTAATAATAACTTTAATAGTAGTAGCATGAATAAAGGTTTTGATAACCATTATTAATATTAACACACAGCAAAGTTGTTTCAAATATTAATATGTCTTTCAAAAATCAGGCATTTGCAAACTATTGTATTTTTTTTAAATAAAGTATATTCTTATTTATCATGTAGGATCTTAAAGAGTAATCTTCAAAAAAAATAAAAAAAATAGCTTAAATCTTTCATAACTAAACGACTATTACATTTATTTATGTTTGAAAAATCTATATATGCCTGCATAATTTATCTTGAAAATATATCCCAAATAACAATTTGGACCAAAATAATTATATTTATTTGAAAAATATACAACAAGTTTAAAATAAGATATCTATTAAATAACCCTACAATAATTTTTTTCATGGAATTATTATTCATAGTATTATAAACGATTTCATATTTTCAAATAGTTGCTGTCTCTAAAATACCCGTAAACAAACTTTGACTATATAAAAAAGTACTAACCATATATTTTTTAGTTTCAAACCATTCCTATATGTAAATTATATTTTGAAAAATATTATTAAAACAATTTTTTTACATTTCAAATTTCGAAAAATTTTCCCCAGTTAACCTTCCACCAAAAAACAAGCCCAGAGATTTATTTGTCAGGTTAAGCACATAACGTATTTTCACTTCAATAAAAGTTATTCTTATATATTTTTGAAAATAAATCAGTTGTCAGCTAACCCTTTTTTTTTACTCTATGTCATACGATTTGTTCGGGTTATACACTTTTGGACTAATTACATTGTTGGTTTTAGGAATTATTAAGGTCATATTTAGAGGAATTCAACAAGCATTTGCGTGGGGAGAGAGTTGAAAAAAATTAGGAAAAAAATCTCCCTCGGTACACCCTATCGATATTCAAACCTCAATCTCTCATTATCGGCAGTTTAGTCTACTTCAAGAGTAGTGTCTTACTGCTAAGACTATTTGGCCATCGAAGCGGGTGTCAGTTAACTAGCCTTAGCCTGGAATCTAAAGCCGGGTGTCAGTTAACTACCCTTAGCCTGAAATATAAAGCCGGGTGTCAATTAACTACCCTTAGCCTGAAATTTAAAGCCGGGTGTCAGTTAACTACCCTTAGCCTGAGAGTTAAAGACGGGTCTCAGTTAACTACCCTTAGATTGAGAGACAAAGCAAAAGTAAATTCAAAAATTAACCAGGGGTACAGTATGACTATAGTAATTATCTGAACGTCACGTTTGAACATAAAACGTAAATATTAATCATAATCTGAAGTTTGAAAATGTTCACGATCACAATATATATTTTAATAGATTGAAAAATAATTTATTATTTTGAGAGTAGACAATTGAATTGAAAATTGCTTTTATATGTGTTTTAGTTTGATTTATGGATTGTTAAAATGGTATACATATTTATATATAGATATTATATACTTTTAAAATATAAAGATTGAGTAGTCACACATAAATTACTGAATAATAAAGGTTTTTCAGTTCCAAAGCCTTATGAATGGATAATCACCAATACAAATCATGCTATTAGTATCAGTGTTACAAATACAAGCCGATTCAATAATCATATTTTCAGTGAACGAGAGATTAGGATTCTAATCACAGCCATGTGTACTGAGCTAATTTTCATAAATAGCTTCCCACTTTCCTTGAAAGCCAATGCAGGTGATGTATTTCCTTCCAATTGCTAGATGCCTCCCCCTTACTCATTAGAGTAATTGATAAACAAAGTAAAACTTGGACGGTTACACGGGATAGAAAGACAGACAATCAAATCTATTCTCAAATGTGACGATATTTAACTTAGGCCTAATGATTGGCTCTTGCGTTTTCTGGCCAAACAACGACTAAAAACCTAATTAACTCATTACATTGTTTGCAGGCTCCTTGTATCTATACTCGTCCAGGCTTTCTACTAATCCACACAGACATTATAAGTAATATTTAGTATTTAGCACCGCGTCTTACTACCCGTTCGGGTTATACGCTTTAAGTACTAATTACTCTAGTGGATTAGGAATTATGGAGGTTATATTATAGGAAGTGAACCCGCATTTGCGTGGAGGGAGAGTGGAAAACCATTTAGGAAAAACCACCCCAGTTCACCCGACCGAGATTCGAACCNGAACCCGCATTTGCGTGGAGGGAGAGTGGAAAACCATTTAGGAAAAACCACCCCAGTTCACCCGACCGAGATTCGAACCTCGATCTCCCCGTCCTCAGCAGTCGGGCTCAACACGACAAGCGCGTTAGCCAACTACGCCACCGAGGCGACAGGATAAGGATGATAAAGGTAATTTGGAGAATTATTTTATCCATCCGCATTTGGTGGATGAAGAATTTCAATATCTGTATTTAAAGAAAATCACCTTAATACACTCAACCAAAATTCTGGGTCCGACCTCCCTACCACTTGAAGGCCATAGGAAATAAACATTCTAAATAAATATTCTGTTCCAAGAAATAGAAGCACCCATAGCCCAACAAATACCTGATATTTTTTCAGATTGAAACTATATTCGGAGCTATTTATTTTGTCCAACTCTTCAAGCCCATGGAGTATAAAGTGCATTTTCAAATCTAAAACCTTAAAACTTCACATAAAGTAAAATGGGAGATGATACTACAGCGTAGCTTCTCCAAAAATAAATCTGGACTAATTTTATGATCTATTTAACGTAATATATTCAGGTAAAATCGCAAGACTTTTTATCATTTAGGCTACTACTTTGAAATTTAAAGGGATGTAACATATATTTGTAACCAAGTTTTAAAGATATACATTTCATCATCTGAAGGTATTGTTGATGAATATTATTACAGCTAGCATCAAATTATTGGTTTTCTCAAACAATCTAAACGAGACTTATGACGTTATATATTTAGAAAATCGTTAAATTAAAAAACAATATTAATTTTAATTTCTTTAGAAAATGAATTATTTAAAATTATATTTGGTAGTTTGTATTGCTTTTACTAGATGTATCAGTGAACGTTTTTATAGCAAAGCATAATTCTTTTATGAAAAGAACTTTGTTTGTTTCTAGGATAAAAACGGCCATTTCCATTAAGTATAAAATGGACACCCCAAACGGGTGAGATATTGTGTTGAAAGAGATGGTTAGTGCTCATAAGAGCTTGTACTGCAAAGGCCCACAGTAAGTCGATGCTCATTAAATGAACTTGAGGTTTTTATATTAGAAACTCCCTTTTATAAATATTCTATTAAATCCTGGTGATTTTCTATACATTCCCTCTCATCTCAATATGCCATTATGTAGAATTGCATATGTTAGTGTATACATGTCAAGCACCAAAGATAAAACGCTCAATGTGTGAAATAAACTACCAGAATGTGTTATGGTGTTAGAAGGAATAGCCACAAAAGAAAAATGTAGCGTCCTAGTGGCTTTAAAAGAGCCACAACGCGTTCTGGAAATTTAAAAACTGCCATTCAGGGAAAATTTTGATGTCACCGTTAAAAAAAATGATCACCACGTTCCGATATTATGAAAATACCACACACGTTGTGTTCCTTACTTTTTACGGCCACGACGCGATGTCAGACAAGTTTTAGACAATTTACTGAAAAGATAACAGTAAATAAATTCTTTATATACTTACTAATTTATTTATCTACCTGGTGGTCTAGGAGTAAGGTGTCAGACTTCTGTGCTGGCGGCCCGGGTTCGATCCTCAGTCCCGGCACAGATTTATCTGATTACCAAACCCTTCCTTCACCTCTGACAAGACATCTTGTGAATGTGGGGAATGCCAGGCCTCCACAGTGGTTCGGATTCCACGTTATACTGTAGGTCCTCCATTTCATCCCACAATCACCCTACCATTACACATTAGCGTAAGAGCTTATAACCCGAACGGGTAGTAAGATGAGGTGCTAATAATAATAATTATCTAAGATACATGGCCCACAGGTATAATTAATGACAACGGTAAAGCTAATCGATCTTTGTAATATTTGTTAGAATGGCACTCATAGGCTTGGTTAGGTTAGGTTAGGTTAGGTTATGAAGTTTATGTCAATGAACTAGTCTGGCATTGCGTCGTGGCCGTAAATAGAAATGTCCACAAAGCGTAGTGTGGCAACTCCGCTTGTAGTGGCGTCATGAGGCCAAGCGATCTGCTGGTTATCTTGGAGATACATTTTTCTTCATTTAAAAATGGATACGTTACTTTGAACGATACCGATAAATGATCTAAATATATTTTACCTGTGTCATCCAAAGAAATGATTCGAGGTTAAAAGATACAACACACAGACATGTAAGTTATAATTTTAAAATAAATTTGCTAGGTAAGGGTTATGTACCGTTCACAAACACGATTAAAATCTTATGATGTGAGTTACAAAAGTGTACTGGCTCGAATCCTGGAAAGAGTATAAATTTTTCCACTAATCCAAAGGTACCAGATTCAATTTACATATCCAGGTGAAGCTCTTTTACAAATATATTGTTAAATCTAAGAGGGTTATTTATATAATTGCTTTGAACACTTAAGAGCATTGAGATAATAGCTTTGGAATATTATTTGTGTAGTGTTTAAATTTACTTATTTTCTGAATTTGAATAAGAATTTTCACTGCGAAGTATATAACTCCTATATTTGATATAGTTGATCAGAAGGCTATTTCCAAGCGATGACAAATCCTAAGAAAATAATTCACCAAATAATTTTAGACAGAAACTGTTGTTAATAAATTGATCTAAACCTTGTTACTTACAAACGTGAAGGTCAAACAAAGGGAAAGCTTCCTGTTAGCACCGTGTCTTACTATTCGTTCGGGCTATACACTTATCTACTAATTAAGCTATCTGTTTTAGGGATTAGGAACGTTAAATGAATTGGAAGTTTACCCGTATTTGCATGGAAGGAGATTGGAAAAACATTTTGAAAAATCTCAATACACCCGACAGAGATTATTAGATATAGTTTCCCATCATCGGTAGTCCATTCTCTTGCGAAAGTAGCACCTTGGACCATGTGGCCACTGAAGTGAGTGCAGGGGGAATGTTTTTTCACATTTTTGAGCTGTAAAAAACTTTTCGACCTTTTCTCTTGATAAAATCTGCATTATTGAAGGGTTGTGTCCATTAATTCCAATCCTCAAAATTGTTGTTGATGGACTAGTTAGTCTTCCTCTGGTAAGACTATTGAAATATCTAACATCTGTATCATGACCCACTAAATAACCAATGCAACAACTGCATTTAAAACGAACAGACAATTTGTAACAAGCATAACCACAAATGTTCCAAACCGAGGATTCTGGAACACATGTCATTTGTGTATCACTAATCACATTTACCAAATGTGTATCCATTGTATGTTTTACCACATGTAAAATGACCTTAAACACAATGCAATAGAAGCGTGATCCACGCAAAATTTCAAATCAAGGAAATTACACAACAAACAAACATCCCGCACAGTAAAACAAACTGAATCAAAATTAATAAGCAATACTGCACGTGGCTGCGCTGTTGCCCAACTTGAGTAATCCGGTCTGTAACTAAGGAAGGCCATGGTTATTTTCATAATGCCAGAACAAGAATTTCTTTGTATGGATTTCTTTTAAATAGCAAGAACGCGTCGTTGCTTTATAGAAGCAATAAGGACGTGGAATTTCGTGTTATGGCTGTTTTTATTTCACCACAACACTTTCTGGTCGTATTTTTCACTCGTTCACAATACTTGTTTTGGATATCATTTCTCACGTTTCACATGTCTATATCGTAGAACATACAGTACAATGTTCACAATACTGGTTTTGGGAATCATTTCTCACGTTCCACATGCCTATATCATAGAACATACAGTACAATGTTCACAATACTTGTTTTGGGGATCATTTCTCACGTTCCACATGCCTATATCGTAGAACATACAGTACAATGTTCACAATACTTGTTTTGGGGATCATTTATCACGTTACACATGCCTATATCGTAGAAAATACAGTACAATGTTCACAATACTTGTTTTGGGGATCATTTCTCACGTTCCACATGCCTATATCATAGAACATACAGTACAATGTTCACAATACTTGTTTTGGGGATCATTTCTCACGTTCCACATGCCTATATCGTAGAACATACAGTACAATGTTCACAATACTTGTTTTGGGGATCATTTCTCACGTTACACATGCCTATATCGTAGAACATACAGTCAGTACAATGTTCACAATACTTGTTTTGGGGATCATTTCTCACGTTCCACATGCCTATATCATAGAACATACAGTACAATGTTCACAATACTTGTTTTGGGGATCATTTCTCACGTTACACATGCCTATATCGTAAAACATACAGTCAGTACAATGTTCACAATACTTGTTTTGGGGATCATTTTTCACGTTCCACATGCCTATATCCTAAAATTAAATCTAAGGCACAGAATATACAAAATAATAATTTCAACAGTTGTTCTTTATAGTTGTGAAAGAATATTAAAATAATCGGGAGTAATAAAAACCCAGGTTTTAATGAAGATATTTAGTCGAAAAAGGAATGAAGCTATTGGAAGATTATAAATGGTTGCATATTGATCAATTGCTTGGCCTGTACTCATCACACGACAGCTTTTGTATAGTTAAATCTCGCAGATAAAGGCGGGAAGGAAATGCAGGTAAAATGGGCGAATATAGAACCATGTTCTAGGTATTGATTAGTAAACCAAATGGGAAGAGACCATTGGGAAGGCCTAGGCACAGATGGAGTATAACATTGGAAATAACTTGAAGGAGATAAGGTGTAATGAGGTTAACTGGATATAACTAGCTCAAGATGGGGTCATGTTTTAATGAGGTGGACTGAATAGAACTATCTCAATATAGAGATAGGGTGTAATGAAGTTGACTGAATAGAACTAACTTAAGATAAGAACACGTTGTAATGAGGTTGACTGGATATAACTAGACCAAGCTAGAGATAGGTGTCATACTTTTGTGAAGCGGAGAAATAATTTTTGAGTTCCTATTGCCATAGTGTAAATGAGTAAGTAACTACTCAACTACAAAAAATAAACATATTATAAAATGTCATAATTTCGTCTTAAATAAATGTGATATTATCACTATTGCTAAATCATTTTCAGATATCTATTCTTAATTTGGTATGATTTTAGTAAATTTTATTTAATTAGTAGAATAACAATTCAGTAATTAAAGTAAGATTAAATATAATGTAGTTTTTCTAATAAATAATGGGAAACAAAATGATTGAAGTAGGCCCAACTTAGGAGTCTGGTAATTTGACCTAGTCTGGTTTTACGAAGGCGGAGTGGCCAGGGGTGCAAAAGGTGAACCATTTAGGAAAACATTTAGACCAGTCGGGTGTATTGTGGGTGGTTTTCCATTCTCTCTCCCCGAAAATGTGGGCATAATTCTCCTGAGTTTTACTTGCTTCCATTCTACCACACAAGCTTAACTAATATGTATGCATACAACCCGAAAATGTATTGAAACACGATTAAAAATAATAATTAATATTATAAAAACATTCAATTTAATTTTTTTTAAATGTCTTTATTGCAATATTAAATTATTTAAAAACAACAGTTGTATGCTTAATTATCGTTGTGTTAAGTGAATTAAAAATAAAATTTTCTTTATTATTGGATGTATTTAACATGAAATTTCTGACACATAGTACATGAGAATTTCTATGAATGTGTTCAAAGAACCTACAAATTTTACCAGAAAAGGTATTTTCCCATTTCCCCCAGTTATCTTACAAGTCAAAGTCGACTTGAGATTGATGGCTTTATTTTCTCTCCTAAAGTCTGTCACGTTGTGCTATTTCAGTAGCTGCTAGTTGCCTAGATAGCCGCTACTAGCACTCATCAGCGAGAGAAAAACCAGTAGCTAGAGAAGTTGGGCATGTTCAACATTTTGCGCCACTTACTAGCCAGTAGTCAACCTTGAGGGTCACGTGACTCACTCGCCGCTAGCGAGTAACGCTCTAGTGCTTAGCGAGACAGTGGAATCGCGGTGCAGCAGCGGACAGTATTTATCATTTATCACCACGTGGTTGTATCGGTGTGTGCTGTATTTATTTTGTGTTAAAGTCCAGTCCACTCAACCACGTGACTTGCTCTACTCGCCGCTTTATTCATTCATGACCTAAGTTTAATTGGATGACAGCTCAAAAAGTTACTAGAAATAGTCCCTGATATATCCCCACGCCAACAGCTAAAATCAATAAATTTGGATCACTATAACAAAAACAGAAGGTAATAAATTATCGTGATAGTTAACCACAATAATTGTTGCTTTTTTATTTATATATTTATTTGAGGTTGGACCCAAAGCGAATTTATCGTTTTATTCCAAAAGAAAAATTATTCACAGAACTTCCACAAAAGGTTTAACGAAAATAGCTTAAAAATGGTGACCGACGAATTTAAATCATGTGATTGTCATGACGGAAACAAGCTTTTTTACAATGATGCACCCACGCAGTGGATAGAAATATTTTATTCAGTTAAATATTTCGAAATATGGTAAAATAATTATAAAATAATTTATTAGAATAAAAAAATGATTATTATTTTCCATTTCCAAGAAAATACGATGCCTCTAATAAAAGGTATTGATGTATGCACTATATTACACATCATATATAACAATCCAAAACGAAGAATAAGTACTTTTAATTACGTTTAAAATATTGTTTCAAGTTGGATAAAACTAAACGATTAAAAGTAATTAATTAGTATTAGAAAGCTTAAGTTTACGTTAGTTTAAATGTAAAATATAACAGGTAATTAAATAACTTAACATTTAAAGAAAAACAGTGATCCTTTACAAGTGTTGGCAAGACAAACCTAAACATATGATTTTTGAGATGTCATCCAGATAAAAACCTCTCATGAACATACTCTACCTTAACACTATGTGCCATAGAAGTATCGGAAAATGTAGTAGCTGCTACTTAGTAGTGGCTACTGAAGTAGCATGTTGAGCAACGGATTATTACCGCTCATTAATTATTAATTAACCCTAGCTGGTTATTAACCCACGAACACTGGTTTCTGAGGTGAGCACTATATCCTAAGATCATCAAGTTCAACTTAAAATAAGAAATATAAAATTTGTACAAATGTCCTGGTAATGAATAAAAACATACAAATGAAGCACTATTTTCATGAAGGGATAGAGGGAGAGTCGTTAGTAGGTATGCACGTGATTCTTACTGTCCATATGGGCTGTTAGCTTTTTCACACTCGTCAAATAATGATGTAAAATCTATGGTTTTTTAATATAATGTATCTACATTCGCTAGGAGAATTAAATCTTTCTGAAACACTATCTCAGTATACTAATTCGGGAGTGAAACCCTGACCTCCGAGTTATCAGTCTAGATGAAACTGCCACCTTTGTCCGCTTCCCTGTTATTGAGGGAAGTGGTGATATTCAGATACAAGCTGATCTGTTTTTGAAATATTCAGAAATATTTTTATTTAGTTATTTATATGAAATATCTATATACACATGACTAAGAAAGTGATTGTAATATTAAAAACTTAAGACATAACGTCATTTTATCTCTGGGATTGAACCAGGTCATGAATTTAAAAAAAAAAAGGTTTCCTTAACCACTTGTCAACGTTGACGAATTTCACCGAGTCTAACACGTTATTACTGAATATTATGATACATGCAATGTCGACTTTCAATCAGCATTTGTGAATAAATATACAGTTAATAATACAATCAATGGCGAGGAAGTTGTGGAGGACTGCTGACTGATTATTCCATGGTTTCCATTGTTCAGTGGCTCTCGTCGCTATCTAATGCTCTAGTGCTTTCGGACATACCAGAGTAATCCCTCTATCCTCTTTACACCCATCCTCCCACCCTCTTTCCGAATCTCCCTCCCCCCTCCCGGCTCTTATTCCTCCTAAGCCAGTTTTGCTAAATTGCCTGTAAAATAGCCAATATATATCATGGCAACTTTGAGAATCTGCTTGAATTGCGTTTCAACCCGTCATCACCTACAAAATTGTTCGTATTTACAATCAGTTTCACTTTCTCTCGACACCTCGGAGAGAGAATTATTGTGATCGCCAAAAAAGATTGAACTCGAGATTTTGATAAATATCAACGTTACATGACCCTCTAAAAAAAAGAGTTGTTTTCAGATGACATCTGTCTGTCCGTCTGTTTGTACCTCGGGATAGAGCCCAATTGGACTAAATCTTGGTATCTGGGGTTTTCATAAGTTCCTATCGAGGGTTTATGGAAATAAATATCTATCTCTAAATTTAAGGGTAATTTACTGAAGTAGGCCTACTAAAAGAGATACATTCAATTTTGTTGAAATTGGCATAAATGATTTTGATTAAATGTTTTGTCTAGACACGTTTTCACTATAAACCATATATCAATTCTCATTTTCTCATGAAAATTACTTTGAGGTTACTTTACATGAGGGAGATTTTCCAATTTTAATCATTTCTCCGCGACTATTTTAGATACGAAATAACTGATCATTTTAAAGTTGTAGTACTATTAAAGTAAAAATCTTTTATTTGAAATATATTTTTATAAAATCACTAAATTCTGAGATATAAGAAAATATGTATATACTTTTTAAATAAGGCCTTTTAAAATGAACTTGATTCTTATACTCGTTGATGGACCAAGATGTTTCTCTTTTCTATATTTTCCCATAACATTGTTCTTAATTCATAATTGTATAGGTTAAGTAACACTGTATATTATTTCATTTACGATCTTTGGTGTAGTGTTTCTACAACAATGTATAGACATATGGTTTTGTTTCTCAAATATTACGAATTTTTATATTTATAGGGCCCCTACACAATCAGTCAGACTGTCAGTAAGCATCAGTACATGGCCAGTCTTTATTTTTATCAGTCTCAGCTCCTCTATGCAGCGGGGAACAACATGAATTATAAGAAAAAGTTGTGTGCAATCCATGTACTTGCTACTGAAACTAGAGGACATACTGATACACGTGCAGTACTGTCAGTACTACTATCAGTACTGCTACTACACGATGTCAAACTGTCAGTAGGCCTATTAGTTATTGCTTTATTAATACTGACAGTCTGACTGATCTTGTAGGAGATCGAGTTCTCCTTAGAATCAATGCCTTATCAATTACTAGAACTCTACATCAGTTTAGGTTGATATATTTTTCTGTTCAGTCGCTATTTATGCGAAATCACTAACACGAAAAGGTTATTTGTGTTTGGATAATGTAAACAGGATTCAAGTGAAAATAGATCTAGGTGGAATATGTTTTAGTAAGTTAAGACAAATTGATCTTCCAATGAAAATAACAAAGTAACGTAACATCTATCGTGTTGAAACCAGATAAAATTAATTCCGGTAACGTTTTCATTGCTGAATAATTTAAAACACGTAAATAGTTTATGAGCGCTTTGGGACATAAGCGACTAGGAATATCAAGTAAAGCTTGTTCATGAAAAATGAACTATAAATGATTGTTAGGAAAGTCTTACCTTGAAAGAAATGATGGCATTTACATTCAAAGTCTCTCGTTTCGATTCCTAGCTGAGAGATAAAGACAAAATCTCATCCGAATTGTTTAGCCTTTTTGAAGCTTCAAAATACCGAATCCTAGTAAAACTCAGAATTGTATTCGATTAGAGATACAAAATATTATTATTTGAAAGATTATAATCCTATTCTAGATTTGAAATCCAATTAGAACCAAGAAATCACGAAAAGGTTATTTGTGTTTGGATAATGTAAACAGGATTCAAGTGAAAATAGATCTAGGTGGAATATGTTTTAGTAAGTTAAGACAAATTGATCTTCCAATGAAAATAACAAAGTAACGTAACATCTATCGTGTTGAAACCAGATAAAATTAATTCCGGTAACGTTTTCATTGCTGAATAATTTAAAACACGTAAATAGTTTATGAGCGCTTTGGGACATAAGCGACTAGGAATATCAAGTAAAGCTTGTTCATGAAAAATGAACTATAAATGATTGTTAGGAAAGTCTTACCTTGAAAGAAATGATGGCATTTACATTCAAAGTCTCTCGTTTCGATTCCTAGCTGAGAGATAAAGACAAAATCTCATCCGAATTGTTTAGCCTTTTTGAAGCTTCAAAATACCGAATCCTAGTAAAACTCAGAATTGTATTCGATTAGAGATACAAAATATTATTATTTGAAAGATTATAATCCTATTCTAGATTTGAAATCCAATTAGAACCAAGAAATTAATTCTTTAGAATCTCATTCAAAATTTGAATCTAAAAGCAAAATTTTGGAATAATTTACTTTCTATGTAAACTAACGTTGATATGTAATTGAAATAGAACAAATAATATTATTAAATCATTTCTAAAACGTTAATGTGTCAATATTTAAATTTTACTTCAAATTATGAAGTGACTGCAGTATACATTTCGTAAAAGTGTTTAAAAGTGTTCTATAGCCATATTTAAAAATAACTTTAAAATGTAATCTGTATTTAATTTAAAAATAATCATTATTTCATAAAGAGACTATAATTTTTCGAATTATGATACTCATTTGATAGTCGATTCATAATATTGATCAAAGATTCAGAGTTGAGTCTAAATTGAAACTCTTGTATTTGTACAAACTTAGCCTACTCATAGCATGTTGATTTAATGTGACATCTCAACAAGGCGAGATCGTCTTCTCTCATAGGTATGGATACAGTTTCCGGTGTTGCATCGTCACAGTTTGGTTAGGGTGAGATGCTGTCAATCCTTCATTGATGGTCACAAGGTGTATGGTGTTAATATCTCAGTTTACGTGGAGGAGACCCGACTGCAAAGTAGAATGCTCTTGAAGATGTAGACTATATATAAACTTATCACCGCGTCTTATTACCCTTCAGGATTATACGCTTAAATACTTACTACGCTAATTGTTTTATGGATGAGGAAGATGGTATTTATAAGAAGTGTACCGACATTTGTGTGGAAGGAGATTTTAAAAACCATTTAGTAAAAACACTGTCCATAATACTGACCGGGATTGAACCACGATCTCCCCATCATTGCCAGTATAGTCTTTTGCGAGGATGATGCCTTAGCCCATGTGGCTACCGGAGATGGTATTATTTTATTAATGAACAATTTATTTTTAGTGAAGTTTGGTTTTAACTCTATGTCTTACATATCTCATACATATCGCATAGAAATATTTTAGTCATTTTATTCCCGACCAACAAGCTTAAAAATATGCAGTAATTTTTAATGAATGTTTAATAAAATCACTAAGGAAGAGTTCCCACATTTAAAACTAAACACACCGTGAAATGGTCGCCAGTCACTTATTTTCCTTGTTTAATTAACGGTGTACCTTAGGAGGTGGTCTTGGAAAAATTTCCCTCCACGTAATTAGAGCGTCGGCATGACTACCTTGGCGGCTATCAATTACCTCACTTGTTGCACTCGACCTGTTTTTAACAAATAATACCACGGTTTTAGTTCAGGCGATGACTCGTTACAGGAAAGAAAAGAGAGTCGCGGGTTGGATTATGAAAATTAATGGTTTTAACACCGGTAGTTTGGTCGTGAGCTTATCATGGAGTGATAACATTTTAGTCTTGGGTCTGGTTGCTGTGATTGTTATATGATTAGTTTAAAATACTTACTTTATAGCAGTGTTAACCAAATGGTGGACCAAGAGACATTATTTAGGACCTTGACGAGATAGCGAAAAACAGAAGAAATGATACTACCTAATAAATATAAATAAATATATATATATATATATATATTAAAGAAATACATATATAACAACATCGTTCATTGTTAATATCTTACATCATTAATTTACACCTCAATATGTGTTTATCACATTACAATGTTTCATATATTTTATGTTCATGTATATGTTTCCTTCAGATTATTGTCTCGTGTGTTTTATTTAATGATAATAAATTGATAAATGCATTAAAATATTGACTTAAGAAATGGTTAAATGAAAGAGAAGGATTATGCCTTAATTTCTCTATGTAAATAAAGACTATAATAATAATAGTAATAATCACCCTTTCTTTTTGTTTATATCCATTTAAATTCATAAACCGAATTTATGGGTACTCGGACTTGATGCCAAGCTCAGCCCATCTGTTTTTTGTCTAGTTTGGAGTTGTAATCCTGACTGTATGAAATTAAGCTAATTTTTAACAAGTGGTTTGTTTCACTCCTTACAAATACATTTATATTTACTATTATATCTTACATCATAATCCCTGCACCCTTATTGTAATTAAATGTCGACAGCCAGAACGGGTAGCAAGATGTTATGTAAACTAAATGCCGTATATATCATATGTGAGATTATGTGATAATGTTTAGTAAATACGTACAGCACATACCAGATTACTCCATTTCTTGACTTTGTAGGGTCACTTGAACATCATCCAGACACCGAATCAAACATGCTCTTTTATTCTTAAAACTCTTAATGTATCTTGTTTCCCCACATGTGTTTACATCATTTAGCCATTCCTTACAAGGCTTACCTCATTCTTTAGATCCACACTGTGGCGTAATTTGCCACCCTACCTTGTATTTCCCTATATTTTTATAACTTTTGTGAATACTTTCCAATTTATTTTCGCGTGAAATTAAGCACTTCGAAGTTAGGCCGTCGCTTAGCACGCTGGTTGCCGGCCTGACTAATAATACTGTTTACATCCATTCAATAAAATAAAAGGACGGAAGGAACAACGTATAACATTGTTTTAAATAATTTAAATAAGAAATTTTGATTTAAGGAAGAACACTTACCTTTTATTAACAATATTAATTATCCTTTTAAGAAGTGTGTTTAACTCTCGTATTTATAATGAACGTCAGCCATCATTGATTTCAACGCATGCGCAAATCTGTCAAACATGTGAGTAGTGGACCTCGTGATTATAAAAGTAGAAAAAAGAGGAAACAAGGCTCGATGTAAATACCTCAAAACCAGAGCACTTTTCAATTTTGACAGATAGAAATAAACATTTAATTCTTTTACTAAAACATTGTTCACATTCATTGGGATATATTTCAATATTTATATTAAATCTGCATCGTATTTGATTTGTATCCCTAGTCCATAAACAACATTTTATCTTTTGTTTTTATATAATAATTTTCCCTTTGGACTTGGAAGTAAAGAATAGAAGATTTTTAAAATTTGATTTTTGGAAGACTTTGGGTAGGAGACTGGGTTTTCTTCCTCGGTGTTGTCTAACATGGAGCCAACTCTGTGGAGCTCCTAATTCAAACTATTTCTAAAGTGAATTAACGGTTGTGAATTAAAGTAGAAGTAGAAAAATGGAAAGCTAAGTGAGTGTGCAAGAACTAGACTATTTATTTTCGTTTAAATTGTGGAAGAATTTGAATTACTAAATTGAAACAAATTTCTGAAGTTGGTGTTTCAATATGGACTAATTCATTGGGTAGGTCAAGCCAACTCTTCAACTTTAATTTTTTTTCTCTCCTTTCCAAATCAGAATTAATTTACGAACTTTCAGAAAGACAGACTAATGCAGAGAATTAAGTAACATTTTATTTTATGTATAATTATTTTATTTTTTTATTTTATATTTTTTTCTCTTCTTTTTGGTTTCAACAATACTATTTTATACTTTGTTAAATTAGAATTATAATTATCCGGAATTCCATAGGTAGTATTGGGAGGTGGTAAAAAGGGAAACAATAATAAATCCACAAAAGTTCCAACAATTGTTATTTATACGTTTATTTTTACTGTAGTCTAAATTACATTTTATTCTAACAATCTATTTTTATCTAAATTGCTCATGTTTTATTTTAAGTATTCCCCGGTGGTCTCGAGTATTGAGAGTCGTCGTGCCACTGTCTGAATTAGCCGAGGTAAATGTTTTTATTTTTGATTATTATTTTTCACCTAGATACTAGGGATGGCGCCCAACAAAAACACAATCTTTATACATCATTATTATTATTATTAGCACCGCGTCTTACTACCCGTTCGGGCTATACGCACTTACGCTAATGTGTAATGGTAGGGTGATTGTGAGATGAAATGAA
>CABFVX010004241.1:0-52428 GCA_902151425.1 Timema shepardi | reverse complement strand
AATGTGTAATGGTAGGGTGATTGTGAGATGAAATGGAGGACCTACAGTTTAACGTGGAATCCGAACCACGGTGGAGGCCTGGCATTCCCCACATTCACAAGATGTATTGTCAGAGGTGAAGGAAGGGTTTGGTAATCAGATAAATCTTTGCCGGGACCAAGGATTGAACCCCGGCCGCCAGCACAGAAGTCCAACACCTTACCCCTAGACCGCCAGGTCACCATCTTTATACATATTGTTGTTAACTATTGTTACATCAATAATATTCAGAAGACACTGATACTAAACTAGAGAACTATATAAAAATTATATAGTACACATTCTTCTCTCCTTTAATTTTCATTACAACACACTCTACCTTCATATATTCGCTTTGTCACTCAATACACACTCATCCTTTCAACATGTCCAAATCACTTCTTTCACATTGTCCAAATTGATTCCCTTTTAATCAACACTCCTCCAACACCCATTTATTACTGACCTTGGCCAGAATCTAATCGGCTTTCTTTTAAACGCTGATTACCTGCCCAAGGAGTAATGCTACTGAACAAGATTAAGACTTCGATTCCATACTTAAAAACAGATTATTTTTCATAGCTTGTTTCGTTCCAAACCTTATTTAATATTATTTTCTCAACTTGTAAAACACTAATTTCATGAGTTTGATTTTTTAAACTAGTTTTCTTCAGTGTTTGAATTTTAACTGTATGTTATTCTCAATTTTTTGTCTGATATTAATTATTTTAATATGTTTTATATGTATAATTTTTTTGACTGAAGGTCACGATTTGACTTGGTAATTATTATTATATGCCATTAATATATTTTTAATTTTTCAATTCTATTTCACATATTTTATTCTTGTTGAAAGCACAGCATTACTTGTTTTTTCAGTATTAAAGTATATTCAATTACAACCTGTTAATCACTTTTAACTTTTTATTAATTTCTTCAGTTATTATATCCTTTCACTTTTATATTGCTAATCTTAAGTTCGATTCTATGTCTTAACCATAATTAACCATACGAGTTTTTCCACGCACATTTCTTGGATATTATATTCCTGACACTTAATAAGAGTACTAATATTGTAAACGTTGACCATTTCCTGACAATAACCAGAAAATAATGAAATAGCAATGTTAAGAATTATCATTCAATAGCACCAGTTTAGACTCGAACCTATCATAGCCGGGCAGAGAATATCATCTCCAAGGCTCTGTGCGGTTCCCTGTTATAGTCGCAGCTCGATGAACCAGTGTTTTTGCCCTGTTCCCTGTTATAGTCGCAGATCGATGAACCAGTATTTTTGCCATGTTCCCTTTTAAAGTCGCAGCTCGATGACCCAGGGTTCTTGCCCTGTTCCCTATTAAAGTCGCAGCTCGATGACCCAGGGTTTTTGCCCCGTTCCCTTTTAAAGTCGCAGCTCGATGACCCAGGGTTTTTACCCTGTTCCCTGTTATAGTCGCAGCTCGATGACCCAGGGTTTTTGCCCTGTTCCCTTTTAAAGTCGCAGCTCGATGACCCGGGGTTTTTGCCCTGTTCCCTTTTAAAGTCGCAGCTCGATGACCCAGTGTTTTTGTCCTGTTCCCTGTTATAGTCGCAGCTTGATTACCCAGTGTTTTTGCCCTGTTCCCTGTTATAGTCGCAGCTCGATGACCCAGGGTTTTTGCCCTGTTCCCTGTTATAGTCGCAGCTCGATGACCCAGTGTTTTTGCTATGTTCCCTGTTATAGTCGCAGCTCGATGACCCAGTGTTTTGGCCCTGTTCCCTTTTAAAGTCGCAGCTCAATGACCCAGGGTTTTTGCCCTGTTCCCTTTTAAAGTCGCAGCTCGATGACCCAGGGTTTTTACCCTGTTCCCTGTTATAGGTGCATCTCAATGACCCAGGATTTTTGCCCGGTTCCCTTTTAAAGTCGCAGCTCGATGACCCAGGGTTTTTGCCCTGTTCCCTTTTAAAGTCGCAGCTCGATGGCCCAGGGTTTTTGCCCTGTTCCCTTTTAAAGTCGCAGTTCGATGACCCAGGGTTTTTGCCCTGTTTCCTGTTATAGTCGCAGCTTGATGACCCAGTGTTTTTGCCCTGTTCCCAATTATAGTCGCAGCTTGATGACCCAGTGTTGTTGCCCTGTTCCCAATTATAGTCGCAGCTCGATGACCCAGTGTTGTTGCCCTGTTCCCAATTATAGTCGCAGCTCGATGACCCAGTGTTTTTGCTCTGTTCCCTGTTATAGTCGCAGCTCGATGACCCAGTGTTTTTGCCTTGTTCCCTGTTATAGGTGCAGCTCGATGACCCAGTGTTTTTGCCCTGTTCCCCGTTATAGTCGCAGCTCGATGACCCAGTGTTTTTGCCCTTGTTCCCTGTTATAGTCGCAGCTCGATGACCCAGGGTTTTTGCCCTGTTCCCTGTTATAGTCGCAGCTCGATGACCCAGTGTTTTTGTCCTGTTCCCTGTTATAGTCTCAGCTCGATGACCCAGTGTTTTTGTCCTGTTCCTGTTATAGTCGCAGCTCGATGACCCAGTGTTTTTGCCCTGTTCCCTGTTATAGTCACAGCTCGATGACCCAGTGTTTTTGCCCTGTTCCCTGTTATAGTCGCAGGTCGATGACCCAGTGTTTTGGTCCTGTTCCCTGTTATAGTCGCAGCTCGATGACCCAGTGTTTTTGCCTTGTTCCCTGTTATAGTCGCAGCTCGATGAGCCAGTGTTTTTGCCCTCTGTCCCCCCTGGAAGAAGGTGGGCGAGAGGATGGGGGAGGTTGTTCATCCACTTAGCACGTCCGGGTTATTAGCGTGCGGAATCTCTTGATTACAATGGACTCCCTCGCGCAATGCACGCCTGTCCTTTTTTCATCATTGTTATTTTTCAGGCACTTAACACGCTTAAATTATTGACGCCGGGGACTTCCTGATTGTATCGGACTTTGAACCACTCATCTCCGCGATGATAAATTCACACTTGAAATTCCCGGAAGAAAAATCGAAAATGAACAACCAAATATTCTTCAACTTGATATATCAGCGTTTAAGGCAGCCATTGCACTATAAAATTAGTAATAAATAAGGGTAGGAATGAAAAATATAATTCATTAAAAATGTACTCTCATTTTCCTGGTCGACAAGAGATAAACAATTTGAGAATAAACATATCCAGTATATCTTGTCGAGATTTAGACACTGACCTCCCTGCAACAGCAAACTATACTAAATGAGTTTGACCTGACAATGCTTGTGGAAGTATTGTAGATCTAGATGTTGTTCACAGTAGGATTAGTTTGTTTGGTTATTGTTATATTCTTAACAATCTCTGTATCTACCCACAGCTCGCACTGCAGCGTACTGACACACATTTTATTATCTACTTGTATTTAAATGCCACCACTTACGGCAAAGCGCGGCGCGCTGGTGTCAGGGGTACAATGTCAGCACTAGACTATACAACCTATTACCGAGGTAATGAACCTCAAATTCAGGGAGGGTATGCTGAAAGTGGTTTCTACTGAACAGTTTTACAGCCTACAGGCAAATGTGGGTATATTTCCTATAAATTCAACCATCCTCATCTCTTAATTCATCAGCGTAATCCGTACATAATCGTAACCCAAACGGGCAGTATCTCACGGTGTAAAAAATGTACCGTACATCTCACCTGCTTGAGTAGAATCGTGTAAGTTATATCCTAATTTAAACTCAGGATTTGTATAAACAATTATTTAATTGAGTTACGTTTGAAGTGATTTTATAGAATAATCAGGTTTATGGTTTTTAATAATCTACCTAAAATTTTATGTTAGGTATTTTGTCATTAAACTAATTTTGTTAAATATATTCATGGGTTCTATATAGCAAGCTGCTGCTTATTTCACAATGGACGAAAGAATATCACATTATAATATCATCAGGATTTACTACTTACATATTATTTAAGTGAAATGAATGACGAAACAGAGGTGCTATCATTAAATGGTGTCACAGTTAGTTTATAAATTATTGTTCCTCTCCTTCTATAAAGGCAGATTCTTGTGCATTGTATTGACTTCACTTTTCTATTCCTGGTCTCATTTGTTATGTCACATAAATCGTTCATAGTAAACACTGAACTTAAAGTTAAAAAGCTAGAATACTAAAATAGTATTTCAACATTATATATAAACAATTTTGCCACATATTGCCATTCTGTCTTAGGAGCTAGACCCTGATTAAATAAAATAGCACTTATAAGGAAGTTGGAGTCGATATTCTCGGTGATTGCAATAAAACTGGATCTCTAAGTTAAATTTGTCTCTGTGGCTAATACATGTGTATTTCCATAAAAAAAAAAGTTCCTAACCAGTGTTAAAAAAAATAACTTCTCTTAAATATACAATTTGGTATTACTTTTATTTTGAAATTGATATGTGGATTTTCTATTCGATACTGCTTTTTATTCTACTATGTGAATATATTTAAAGTAAATTTCAGAATGCATTAAATCGTTTAAATGTGGTGAGAGGCAGAATGGATCATAGTATAATTGTCTCTAAAACTAGTGTGATCAGGAAATGATTGTCGGCTTGGTATGAAAGGAAAAATGTAAGAACAAGAGAATAACGTTGTGTATTTATGTAGAATGTTCTGTAAAAATGTAAGGATAGATGGGAATGTCGAAGTCAACAGTCGGTTGAGTGCAGAGTAGTTGGATCTATGTGGACTACTCGTATTGCTAATAATGAAGTAGCATCGAAAGAGTCAAAGATGGTGGTTTATAAAAGTGTGTTAACGCCAACATTGTTTTATGGATGTGGGGCGTGAGTTTCACAAGAGAAACACATGAACAAGAGGAATTCAATTGGAATGAGATATATAAGATATTTATGCGGCTTTGTATGGACAGAGTAAGTGATAAATGGGTGCTCAAGAAGTTCGGTTTGAAAGGGAATTCAATAGGGAAAAGTAAAGGCAGTGTCTTATTTTGGTTTGTGCGTGTTGGTAAGATCATTGTGATTCAAGTGATAAAGCAAATATATGAAGGTAGAGTGTGCGGATTAAAAGGAAGGGGCAGGCCATTAGGACGTGGCTAAATGTTGTAGTCAAATGTATTAAAAAGAGGTGCTTTAATAGTTTTAATAATAAAAGAACATGTATGACTCTGTGTATGGATGTTGTTGAAACGAAGGAAGTATGCAAGGCTAGGGTAGTGTGGAGGAAGTTAGTGAGGATGGATTAAGTACGATTTTTTTTAAATCTATGTGCACCGTTTATTGCCTACATTTATGTTAGAATATTACAATACCAAAATATATTAATTAAACATACATTCCTTTCTTTAAAATGTGAGCTCTTTCTCCTTTTACTAGGAAGATAATTTTATGACAGCTCGTTTCGAATAAATTCATGATCAATATTAATAACTTTAGGTAAAATGAAAACAAAGGAATACATTGTAATACATTAAACTATAACATAACATGTAAAAAAGGGGAAATATGAAAAAGAAACACATTTTTTAGGTTAAAATTAAGCTTGAAGTAGATTTAAAACTATTGTATAAAGGCTATCTATAGATAATTGATAAAAATCTAACTAAATGTATAACTTAACCTTATATGTTGACTTTGAATTTCTTGTTCCATCGCACATCCCCCTTTGCATGTATCCTTCCTTTTACCCTTAAGGGTTACTATGGCCCTATCTTAAAAGCTGCGCCATAGTGTAACAGTGTAAGATAAGACTAACCTTACACACCCACACACCATGACCATATTTTTAAACTATGCCATAATGGAATAATTCAAGGTAAGTTTGTTACCCTACATCATAAATGAAGGTTACTTATGTACATATCGACATATGTTAAAAATATATTACATTATTTATTAACATATTATAGATATGTAATATATAAATGGAAGAAGGCAGCTCATTAGAGTCAAGTATATATTAGAGGCGAAGCTTTTCAGTTGAGTGATTATAATTACTGAAGTTATCCGTATCTGAATCATATTAGAATCTATTAAAAATGACACTTGGGTACGGGAATCGAAGCTGGGGCCTTAAGCTTACCGCACCCCCACTGAACTATCCAGGGATAATCCCGTGATTGGAATCGGCATTACTTTGTATTCTTTGTTAGAGTCTGTTATGAACGAGTAGCTATCATCGGCAACTAAGAGATATCTTTGATAATAAACATATAAAATATGAGCTATATCATTTTAAAAGAATGGATAGGAACAAATTAAGAAAAATATACATTAAAATATAGGCTAATAGATTAATTCTTACATTATGTTTTAAATTCAAACTAAGGAAACATTCTAACATTTGAAAATAGAATGTCTTCTTTAATATGTGTCGCTAACACAATAGGGAAAGCAAATAAATTAACACTTTCAACTCAACGTAATGAAGTCACCAATCATAGAGTGAATAAAGCTTTGACTGAAATGTAAATTTGAGCTGAAGTTCATACCTCACAGCATAAATGAGATTACTCTCAGCCTCACTAATTATTCGTTCCTTTGGGGGAGTAAAGCAAGAACCAAGTTATGTGAATCTGACAGCGGGTTGTCGGGACTGTTACACAAAACTAGACGTCTTTAATTTGAGTGGGAATTAAAATGTCATTTTGATTTTTGCTAGATTATTACAAATTAAAAGTTACTCACTTTTAATTGTTTGACAATTTTTAATCTTGATATTAATTCTCTCTTGATGATGTAGCAGAAGGTAAGGAGTGTTAAAGTCTACGACCAACATTGTTTAAAATTCTACCCCAAAATCTACAATTTATCAAATTATTTTCTAATATTTATATTTATAAGACATAAAATACACCAACTTTCAAATGCTTTATGTTATAATATAAATGATAGTCAAATACAATCTACATATTTTAATGTGCCCAGGAAAGGTTCAATATACTTATTTTCTTGTAGAATATTAATAAAAGAAAGGAAACCAACATTTTCTAAATATATTATTGTATGAAAATGTATCCAAAGAAATAATATAAATCTATTTACATGAATTTGTACGCCAAGTTATATAATATGAGGATGTCCCTTTAGACAAAATAGCAACATTATTATTATTATTTACAATTATTGTTTTCTCAAATAAAAGTAATTGTAAGTATTAAAAAGGTTGACCTTTATTTTAATGATAGATTTAGAAAATTTGTATACCCCTGAACTCAAATAATGGGTGTAACAATTCTGTATTTATGTGTCATAACTCATGATAAATAAAACATGCCCTTTCCATCTGGTTTATATCTACTTTAGGTTGAGTAAAAACCTAAGGGGGTTATTGATAACTTAATAAGTTCTGGGTATTTTTATATATTTGATTCCAATTCAATTTAGTTACAGAGAAGAGGTTCGCTTTACCTGGGTAAAAACTTCGGTCACTAACAAATGCATAGCGCGACAAGGCCTGATCACAATAGACTGGCTCATCACACTTATTACAAAGTCTCCTATTATCATTTCTAGAAATAATGTTAACCTACACGAGCCTTTCATGTTGACATGATCCACCTTCGAGACTGATCAATGGCCCGTGTTAGGTATAGGCACATATTAGAAAACACCTTAGTGTAAACAACGCGATGTTAAGAAATAGTGTATTATTATTATTATTATTATTATTAGCACCACGACTTACTACCCGATCGGGTTATACGCACTTACGCTAATGTGTGATGGTAGGGTGATTGTGAGATGATAATGAAGGACCTACAGTTTAACGTGGAATCCGAACCACGGCGGAGGCCTGGCATTCCTCACATTCACAAGATGTTTTGTCAGAGGTAAAGGAAGGGTTTGGTAATCAGATAAATCTATGCCGGGACCGAGGATTGAACCCCGAACCCCCAGCACAGAAGTCCGACACCTTACCCTTAAACCACCAGGTCACCTAAGAAATAAAGTGAAATTATGAAACAAAGGGTTGTTAGGAATCAACGTGATGTTAGGAAACAAAGTGATATTAGAAACGCCTTATAAAGTGTGACCACCAGAGAGGATATATTTAGTTAGAGAAACTCTCCTTATTCCTCCTTCTCTACCCGATTGATAAAGTGGTTAATGGCTGTGTATTGAAGATATCAATAGATAATAATAATATAAATAATACAGCTAAAGTTTCAATTTGAATCAATGAACTATATGATTTTTGAGGAGATCATAACTTTCCTCCAACTAAAATACTACTTTGTCAATTACTTTGAGAGAATGAGATATGAGCAATTCTAAATCATAAATGTTTTACGTCATCTTACCACCCATCCTGAATACCAACAATAATTCATACACATGGAGTAGGCGTGAAGAAGGTATAGCCTAGTGATGTGGTGTGATAGTGATATATAATTTAGAAGAAATCACTTTCAATACACCCGACTGAGAATCGAAACCATACCTGTCTTTCAACACAAATACGTGCTATTTCAAGAGTGATGCCTTAACCTATGTGACCACCAAAATGGACAAAGATATTATAGTTCAAATAATCTGTATGTTCATAGTAAGAAGTGATTCATTTGGATAGCTCAGAGTTTTACCCAAAAAACAATTATGGGCGAAAGATTTTAAATAAAATTAATACATGTTTAAAAGTGAGGCCATATTTAGGACAAACACAATTTATTTTGACAGCTATTTCTGGAGTTCTACCAAACATTTTACTAGAGTTATTTATTTTTTAATAAAATAACTAACTTTTAATATTATAATATTCTATTTAATCAGTTTTCAATAGGGCAGATTAAACTCTCTGAATATATGTGTGTTCTTACTATTATTAGCACCGCGTCTTACTACCCTTTCGGGTTATACGCACTTACACTAATATGTAATGATAGGGTGATTGTGAGATGTAATGGAGGACCCACAGTTTAACGTGGCATCCGAACCACGGTGGAGGCCTGTTCTTAAGGTGGCTACACTTCTTAGCATACACTGGTCTGTGTCAATTTCTGTAACTACTTCTCCACTCTCTCTAAGCTTATATACTTTTTCAACCTTCACTTACTATCACCATTTGTCACTAAGAAACAAGGAAAAGAAAACTTTGAAACTTCTTATCACAAGGGCAAGGTGAAAGCTAGCTGCTAGTACTCAAATATCTTAAATTTTTTGTTAAAAGCCAATCAAGATATTATTGTATTTATTAGAATAAGGCTAAATCTATATATGACTAAAAGGTTATTAAAAATGAGCTACTGTCACATTTCACACTTTTTTTCTATAAAAAAAATCAAACTAAGGGGTTGTTATGGAAAAATAGCGCTATTAAAATCTTTTTACTTTATTTAGGCATTAACCATATTTTTCAATAACAAATTGTAAAAATACTGTAAATATTGCTTTAGAGCTAACGTATTCGGGGCTATTTCTCGCTCACTATTAATACTAATACTAAGTTGGTTTGATTCTCTAAATAATGCTATTAATCTTCATGACCAAACCTCTTTAACTTGACGTTGGGTAATGCTACAATCTCTGTGACTTGGACTTGTAAGAAAGTTAATTAACTTTCTTTGCCACCCACAACCACTAAAACAAGGCCTTATTCAATCAGACGCGGTGATGATGATGATAATAATAACAACAAAAAAAATAAACACAGAATGATTTATATTATATTTTTATTGGTGTAGGGGTGTGTGTTTGTTATAAGCCTAGCTTTTAATACATCTTTTTAACTTAATAAACACGCAATAAGCGTTGAAATATATACTGATTGAGTGGTTCCACCACGAATGTTGGTCAAATAAAAACAAAATATACTCAGATTCCACATATAAACATGAAAGAGTAGATGCAGCTCTAGTGACAAAATGGCCTAAGGTGTCACATCCACGCGCGACTGGACTTATAATTAAGTAGAGGTTGGGGATCAAATCTACCGTGACTGGGTTTGAACCCACGAACATCGAGGCCCGAGGCGAGCACTCTGCCCTAAGACCACCGAGGTCCTCATTCACAATATACAGGCTACTAATCAGATATGTTTACCCACGTGCTCATTGATCTGGGTTTTATTGGTTCTGTTTATTTATTATTATAATTATCTTTTTTTAAACGTTCGTTTTGAGGAAGTTCTTACGAATATGAATAAAAAATGACGCGCTTCGGATCAACTTTTCCCACATAATGTAATAGAAACATCAGGGATGAAAACATTTTATTCTATAAAACACGCTTTTTTTTCGCAAATAAGCTTTATTTTCCCCTTCTACAGTGACAGCGTTTGTCTTTTTCTCTCCCGTGAAGTTTGTTACTCTTCATCACGTGACAGCTGGTAACGACGTTAGGGGGAAGAAGGACGTGTGCGTCGTTACCTTTTAACGGCGTGACGCTTTCTTCTCACCAACAACTTATTTAAGTGCTGGCTGGCCTTACGACAACTGAATGTATAAAATTTAAAACACCTAGCGAGCGTTTCTTGAGGAGTTGATGTTAGTTTTTGAACAGGTTCAAAATTCTTTCTCGAAGATAAAATGAAGAAGTGTTATAGTCAGGTGTTTGATGTGAGGTGTTATTTTATTGATAAAACAGTGCTGCCTCTTGTGGTGTGTTCTGAAAACAAGTAATGATATATGGTCAAATATTTTTAGATCCCCGTTTCTTACTACCTGTTCAGGTTATATGTATATATGATGATTACTCTATTGAAGCTGGGATGAGAAAGGAATCATTTTAGAGGTAATCTCCCTACATTTAATTTGAAGAATAGTGGGAAACCATTCAGGAAAAAAACACCTTCAATAGACTCAACCGAGATTAGAACTCCTGATCTCCCCATTTTTAGTAGGAAGTCTAACACGAGAGTGACGCCTTAAACAATGAAAACCCAACCTATCCATAGAATAATATATGTTGTGATTTTGACAATAACGGTTTTAATTTATTAGGTTTATAATAATTAAAACTGAATGGAAAAAAGGAAAGAAGATGAAATTTCAGGATCTAAATAAATGATACTTTGCATCACACGGACTTTCTCGCCTTTTAATCTAAAATTGGGGGTATTTATTTAAAACTCATTAGAGGAGTGAAATTAAATAATATAAAATGTTGCAGAAATGTCAAGAGTTTGTATGAGATGACATTACAGCCCCATGTTAAGAAAAAATGGACATCTATAATCACTAAAGAGCAAAACAATTAACTCCCCATTACCCATTTCTTATAAATAATAAATAAAACTTGCTTCTTGTTGATATTCCACCAACATTTCAATAATAAGCCATTTATAATCTCAAACATTTTAGGAGATATCAAAGGTGGATAAAACCACCAGAGTCATTTTCCACCAAAATGGAGACGCGGAATTGTTTCTATAGTTTTACACCTGACTAAACACTAATTTTAATCAAAACCATCAGAATATCGATTTTCTCGAAATCGGCTCAGTATTAATTTTATGGTAGTATATATACAGTATACATATTTCCAAAATAATATCTGTGGATCCTTTAAAAACCATAGATACCAAGTTCTAGTTAAATCACTAGAATTATTTCAGCTCTAGGCTGTGACACACATAGGAAAAACCAACTGACCAAAAAAAAGTGACAGTCAGACAGATGTACGGTGTCATCTTTTTCTTGTTCGGGTGTCATAAAATGTCGAAATCAATTTAATCTAGAATTAATTATTTTAAAGTTCACAATCATTGTGGTTGTGGTGGAGTAAATAAATGGCACGAACATTCTCGTATAGTATGGAATAAAATTTTCAAAAAAATATTTTAAGTAAACTACCCTTAAGTAAATTTTACTCAGAAAAACACACATAATCTTGTTGATAACCGTAAGAATTTTTCATAAAACACGTTAAAGAACATATTTCAAATATTTCTAACAAATTTCAAATATCATCTCCTTTTAATCTGCATCTAAATTATTTTCAATTTGTTAAAATCAAAACATAAATTGATATGTATTATTAAAAACAATTCTTCAATACCCATATTATTAAAATATTAAAAGTAATTTTCAAAAATTTTAGATTTTTCCAAAATGTGTTGTAATGTTACTAGCTTTAACTAATTTATTTAGAAAACATAAACATATATTATTATTCATCATGTTACGTAGTCCCAAAATATCAATCTGAACAAAACCATTGAAGCAAATTAAAAAATAAATTCGTATATATGCATTCATACCCCAAGTTATAAGATCTACATTTGTCACTTTTGATACATTTTATAAAAAGATTTATAATATCACTATTATTATTGGAAATTTTTATCAATATTTACCTTAAAAAATGTGTTTAAATTTCCTAAAACAATACATTCATAATATAAAATACAACTGAAAAACTAGTTATATTGACATATCAGTTAGATAAAGTTAAATATAATCGAATTTTTCATACGTTTTATTAAGACACCTTTTTTATAATATTATAAATATATAATAATATATCTGAGTACAACTATGCTATTAATTTGTTCTAGTCACTAATCACACTCAATTGAAAGTATAGTCCACTCACCATAGGAATGGTGGCAGCTGTCAGCTTACAGAAGATGTTAAATGGTTAAAGGAAATACATTATTAAAAACATATTGTTAATTCTGTGAGTTTTGACCACCATCAGTGACAACAACTCAACATATGTTATTGCAGGTCATATTCTTTTGGGAATGGCTGTATGAGAGTAGATTTGATAACTATTTCTAGCTGTCAGTTACCTACCGTGGTTGAGGGACATACTTATCTCCTTGGTTTGAACAAAGAAACATGCCACACTAATTATGTCGTTCATTTCGGTAGATCCACCGTGCCATAAGGTTTGAAGTTGCTCCTCCCTCCAGATCATGGTCTCTGGTGTTAAAATACCAACCTAATAATAAGTAAACCACCATCGCTAGTGAATTTCCTCGAACATTCTACAAACTTTATGTTGGTTTTGTCAATGTTTGTTTACACCGCACCGACAGGACATGGATTGTACAAAATCTAGTGACCACAGCATTGGTTTTCCTAATGGAATTGCTCATTTAATTTGTATCGACCGCAAACATCATGAATAGGTAAAGTTTTCATTTCACTTTACTCCTATTACGTTTGATGTGAAAACCATAATATAGCAAGCACGGCTCATTATGCAAAAGGTTATATATGACATTGAAACAGTTTTCATTAATTGTAGTATGTGCTCGACACAGCAGTCAGAGACAGACGGGAATACACTTTTTAGACAGTACAGTAATTAATAAAATAATTCTAATACAACGATACGTCTAGATATAGCTCTCACTTTAAAACCCCGTGATATAGTGGTCAACGCACCTGGCTACGAGTCTAGGGGTCCCGGGCTCAGTTCCCGGCTGGTACCTTGGATAATTATCATAAAGGGGAACTACCACAAAGGTTAGTTAGTCTTAAGTTAGGTTAAGAGTTTCGACTAGTTCCACACGCTCTTACTCACTATCACCATCACCTCACCTCATCGAGACATGGAAAGAGCCTCCACGGAAAGGATGTACGATTAGTACATTAGGGACTACGGTACATTAGTACTGTACTGGCTAAGCTTTACATGAACTGGGCTACGAATGATGAAGCCATGACCCGCAATATTATATTACTTTAAAATTATATATATATACAAATACTATTTTAATAGTAAAATAGTGTATTAAAAAAAGTATAAATGTTGACCACAACATAATTAATTAACTAAATACAATGATGTGTTTATATTTTCCTGAAGCTTCTTGGCGCTTGAATTATATGCTCATGATATATTGAATCATTTATATACTATTATATTATTCAAGGGTAAGCGATATCAGCAACTAATAACTGCCCTCGTTATCACCCAAATTAAACGATACATCAACCCATCCAATAACCTCACATGTTAGAAAAGAATGAAACTTAGTCTAGAGCAGTGTTCTATGTGCGTACGAAGATTTCAAGATACTTGAAAATATGTGTATTATTAGACTCACCATAATATATATAATAAAATTTTAAATGTATACATACTTTCGATTACGTTTGTTTGTTTTTTGTAAACTCAAATATGACCGCTCGGATTGAGATGGTAGTCCTTCTGTTGTAATTCTTATTTTAAGAATACTAGATTATTTCTATAACATCAAGCTATCTACATTTGCGTTTTAAATTTGTAGCAATTAAGATATATTAGCTCTTAATGCATACATCTTATTTATAATCCTCCTTGTAAACGAGGGGTTTGTAAATATCAACAAACCTACAATAAATCTCGTTGGTAACAAGTAATTAGGGGGTATGCTTTCACTAATGTATGCATTCACATTAGAAGGTAAATGGGGTTTTCTACACAAATAATAAATACATATACAGTTAGTATAACGTCACCTATAGTTTTACACAGAAAAGGCTAGGTTTATATTCATGTGTAGGGCTTAGCTAATAGTACACAATACATAGCGCACAGTGCACAATTCATAATTAAACTACAACTATTTATAATGAAATAAAGTGACTGAAGTCTAAGAGTAAATGATACATATGTATTCTATTGTTCATTGCAGACGAGGTTAATTCCTGGCCCACTTTCCCAACGAGGCGTGTATTTGATTATTCTGAAGTTAGTAGTCTGTATATGTTACGGTAAGAGTTCCAAGATCAGTACACCTAGAATCTACCCTTAATTACTAATCTAAGCAGTGATAAAGTTTTCAGTCATGTCAAGAATCGAACACATGAGCCTTAGTTCAGTAGGCATACATGCTACCGACTGTACTAAGGTGTCGGACTGATCGTCAACTTACTATCAGCACCTTAAAGCTCTCCCGAGTTAAAGATGGCCGTGTTATCTAATAATTCATGATTTTTACCACGCAAACATAACTTATATGACGATTTTACACACGTCCATCACAGACTCAGCCTTAAAATATAAGGGAAGAATGGCCGTCAGCGTAGAACGAATCCAGGATTGCTTATTGGTAAAAGCATTGACGAGCTTAGCCAAAAGTGCCGGGTTCAATTCCCAGTTCGGATGTCATTTAAAAAAAAATTAAAAGCTATGATACTTAGATACGTCTATAATAACTATAATAGCTTGTATATTTACTCAATATCAAGTGAATTCACTTGTATTCAGATGGAAATGACCAACGTTTCTACACTAAGTACAACAGTCAAGCGGCTTGCGAGCCATGGTCAAACGAAAAGTAGTCTATATGGGCCAGGGTGAGAGAGGATATGTTTACATAAAATCCACTAACAAGTCGCTGACAATGTTATTAACTCCTGTAAGAAATTAAGTGTAATTAGAGTTTAGTTTTGAGAAAAGAACCATTATTTACTTCGACAAAAAACACTTGTCTATTAAACGTATATTCGATTCACGGTAGGAATTGAATTCTGAAAGGACTTTTTCCCTACCATAAATCTACTACACTAGCCCCATGACTTCTTTGGTGCTGACTGACAGCTGACAGCTGACTTCTGACAGTCAACATTTAGGTATATACATAAATTTTGACTCTCAGAAGTGACAGCTGCTAAACACATGTTTTTACAGATCATTTGGTCCGGCGTAGGGATACATAATTTGGTATGGTAACGTTTAAAAGCTGTCAGTCAGCACCAAAGAAGCCATGGGGCTACTGTATATAGTAGGATATTGGTAGGAAAAAAGACCTTTCAGAGAGTAACTCCTACCGTGAATGGAATATAGTTCTGTATCCTCCAGTCTCCTATCTCGTATATCTCCAACAAACACTTGCCATCGGCTTCAATGGATACATAGTTTAAGGCTCTACTCTCACAATATGTTAGACTACCGATGTCAGAGAGATAGTGGTTCGAATATTGGTCGGGTGTACTGAGGGTGGTTTTTAATAAATAGTTTCCCACTATTTCTCTCTCCATGCAAATGCGGGTACTCTTCCTCTAAATTCAGCCTTCTTCATCACTCGTTTATTAGCGTAATTAGAACATAAATGTAAAACCCAAATGGTTAAAATGCGGTTATTAAATGAAATCACTTGCCAAAAGCCGATACGTTTCAAATACGTCTGAACTCACTTGTCGTAACGAGTATTCACAAGAGACAAGAAAACGAAACGTCTGAAGCCTAGGGCATACTTGAGAACATTGTTTGCTAAATTTGTTTGGAAACCTCTTTATTGATGCTTCTAAAATGTTACCGGCTGCCCACACACAAAGGAAAACAGTTTTAAAAGATGAGAAACAAAGCTACTCGCATTGTTTTCAAACAGTTAAACAACCATTGTCTCCCTTCCGGACTTCTGTAGTCAAACATTGACTCCCACACTTTATTTTAAATTTAAAATAATTCCTACGCTCTCTACGAAACTGCAAGTGAGGGGCATTTAATAACCTTTTTCCTTCAGATTCCTTAACAATAACTTAAATTTTTTCACCAATTTCATTGAATGCATCTTTTGTTTACTTGATTTATATCGTCGTCAGATATCATATAATAGTGTATAGTGCTGAAATATTTGTATCAGTTAAAAAGTGGTTTCAGTTGTCGACAACATGAAAACATGGGACGGAATGTAAATATCAACAACTGATGTACTCTGTGTTAACAACAGATACAGACTGGCCCACAAAGCTTGTTCTAAGTAGTGTTTGCAAATACGTCTCAAAATTTGTTGCTCTGAGCCTGTTTGAAATAAACGACAAGATTTTTTTTTTTTGCATAGTAGCTTCTACTATCATGTAGAAAAAGAAATGATTGCTTTTACATAATTAAATACGTTATTCTTCATGAAGGAAAGGGAAGGAAAATGCATTACAGAACTATATAAGTTTAATAAATAGGTTTATTAAAAGTTAAGCAATATATCGAATTAAATATGAGTGACAAGATTTAAATTCAATTAATTAATGATGACTGTATTCCGTTATCGAGATAGAAAAGATTAGGTTATATAAAACATTTTGTTTAGTTAAATAACTTTCTTTCACCTCTGACAAGACATCTTGTGAATGTGGGGAATGCCAGGCCTCCACCGTGGTTCGGATTCCATGTTAAACTGTAGGTCCTTCATTTCATATCACTATCACCCTACCATTACACATTAGCGTAAGTGCGTATAGCCCGAACGGGTAGTAAGACGCGGTGCTAATAATAATAATAATAATAGTTAAATAACTCCATAAATATAGGTATTAGTTTGAATCATCTGCCACAGCTCGGAAACACTAAATAAGGGTAATTACGTTCTAGGCAATATACAAAAAGACTATTTAAAATAGAAACATTGCATCAAATACTATATTTTTAGAGTTACTAAGAAGAATATAATTTAAGCTAGCTAGCTTGTATTAACTCTCAAGGAGATTTATGAAGAACCTAAGAATAATACCCTAGAAGAGGAGCTTCCATTTTACAAATAATAGATGGCTAACAATCAGGCATCTATACGGTATCTTACTATGGCCGGTCGTATCTTAATGAGTACTGCCAGAACAATCAATAGTAAAGTTATATATTTACCCATTACTAGGGCATACAATAGCTAGTACAAACTATCTCTGAACACTCAGATACATATGGCCCTGGAGGGGCCGGAACAAAGCATTATCCCCGTGGGCCACTACTTCAATCTAGTAGTGTTACCACAGGTTGCACACCGTTTATAGCGACACAAACAAGGGTGTAATCGTGACTGCAAACAGTCACTGACCTAGCTAGGTCCAAGAAAATAGAGTTAGATGGTCTGATTGTAGCCAAAAAGAGGTCCTAAACGTGATCATACTGTTTAGGGTGTCATAAAAATATAGCAATGTCTTAATGACTTATAACAGGAAATCAAATTCATGGATTCGGTATACACAATCACCTGGTTCTATACATATATATAGCATATAGCCCTTGTATCTAAACTATGCCTTAACGACATAGGGAAATATTCGTTAGACAATCTGACTAAAAAAACTATGTCTGATGGACCTATAAGATGTCTCAGACACTCTAACACATTACACTATGTCTGGTGGACATTGAAAGTAAAGCAAGATATTCCAATACACGAAACGATGTATGAGGGACATATATAGCAACGTCAAATATTCTGAGATAATACTCAATGTCTAATCGACATTTAAAATGAAGCAAAACCTCCTAATACATGAAACTATGTCTGAGGGACATAGTAACGTCAGACATTCTGATATAAAACTCAATATTCACAGAAGAGGCTTCCTCTGCAACGAGGTGGTGATACCAACTCCTGATACATCGTAGCCACCAGTAGTCTTCGGTGTTGAAGTTGTATGGAGTAGTTCCTCCTCCGGCAAATAAATACAATGGAATACAAAAATGTGATCCACGTGGAACCTATTATATAGAAACAGAACTGCCTCTTACTAAAACAGGAGATTTAAGGGTAAAAGGGGGAAGGGGGAAAAAGTTGCGAAATAAATCTACCTCCTCACTAGCGCTGTCACCAAGAGTGGCGAGCAGATACAATGATCTTTCTTTTCTTCGATGTGTGCCCTTCGATCAAGACGTAAAAATGCTCGCGATGCCAAAATTGTCCGCAGGGGCAATGTTCCTCGACGCTTGGGCGTTTCCCGGCAACATCAATTCAGAGTAAGTCACCACCTGCCACATCTTATTGGAATAGATTAGTACTTTTTATCTTGTTTTAATTGTCTTTATGGAATTTGGATAGTTTTTTATTGAAATTTTGATTGTAGATGTCATATTATATAAATGACATGTTTTTTTTTCCTCTTTGAGAAAGGCAAAGGAAGTTCGCAAATTTGTTTCAAACAGTTTGCAACATTTCCCAAACATTTCCCGAAAATCACTAAAACCATTTTGTAAACAAAGGCAACATTTACATATTTTGTTTGCAAGAAATCTCTAGGAAAATGTTTCCAGGTGCTTACTAGGCCTTAGAGGAACCAAATCTACAGCTACACAAGAAATTTTCTCTTTACAAGACTTGTCCTTTTGAGAGTTATTACACCCATTGTAGATCCTTTACTCTTGTTGTGCCTTTTGATATTTGTATCATTTGTATGATTTATCTTTCATATATTTATGTCAGATGATAAAATGTTTGGCTTAAAAAATCAATGTTTAAAAAAAAATCTGATTTTGTTTACACACGCACTAGCAGGCATTATCAATTTTTATTTATCTAACTTTATCAATGCGTAAAGTTAAACTACACAGATTTGATAGAAAAAACGCTTCTGGGAACCAAATGATTTCTTAATCTATTCAGATAAAAAAAACCTTCCAGAAAGCCAAATATTTCTTACAGTGACCAAATTTTATAAGAGATATTTTACATGAGCACTCCTACTTGAAGCTCATGACAATGAAACATTACTATACTAAATAGAGAATGTCTACGTGTATTTTATGCCATATTTAAGGACACATTGGTCATATTTCCTCTTGAATCCTCCATTTGACAAGCAGCCATTCTCTTTACTTTGTTTTTACCTGTTCGTGTTCAAGAGCAATTTCCCTCTGTGTAGCTTTGCAATACGTTTACCGTGCTTTCTGTTCGCCTCCCAGACACTAAATGTGACGTGCCTGTACGTTTCCCTTCAGGTCATGGCCCCTTTTACCATTTATTACAGCCCTTCCCTCCCCTCCCTATCGACTTCTTAAACACGTAATTTGAAAATGCCCCTTTACCTTTGGAGCCGTGTTGCAATCGTAGATATTAACCTCTGAATAAGTGATCAACATGTTATTATTATTATTATTATTATTATTATTATTATTATTATTAGCACCGCGTCTTACTACCCGTTCGGGTTTTACGCACTTACGCTAATGTGTAATGGTAGGGTGATTGTGAGATGAAATGAAGGACCTACAGTTTAACGTGGAATCCGAACCACGGTGGAGGCCTGGCATTCCCCACATTCACAAGATGTCTTGTCAGAGGTGAAGGAAGGGTTTGGTAATCAGATAAATCTTTGCCGGGACCGAGGATTGAACCCCGGTTGCCAGCACAGAAGTCTGAGACCTTACCCCTAGACCACCAGGTCACCAACAACATGTTCTTTCTCCCAGTTTTCACCAGAGATGTTAATGAACAGATGAGTGCTGCTATGAGATTACAATAAGATATTAACCTCTGAATAAGTGGTCAGCATGTTCTATCTCCCAGTTTTCACCAGAATTGTTAATGAACAGATGAGTGTTGCTAAGAGATGACAATAAAATATTAACCTCTTAATGCATGGTAGACTCCTTCTATCATCCGGTTTTCACATTGAGTTTTCATGAACACATGATTGATAGAAAAGGTCAAGCAGAGAGGGAAAGGGGGCCATAAATATGTATGAAAACTTTAATAAGTTATATTATCATTATACTTTTATATGATATTAGCCAAGCACTAAATTCCTAGCTACCCTACGTCTGGAAGCAAAAAGTAGTCCAACACTCACATGATAAAGAGAGAGAGGGTCCTATATTCAACAGTTTAAATAAAACTTCTCCTACAATTTTCATGACCCACAGTTTGAAAATCTCTGAGCTACATATTATCATAATAATAATAATAGTGTCTAAACAAAGAAATTTAGCTGTTGTATGAAAACTATTTATGGCCCTTGACCTTGAAGATTGCAAGTGTAAAACCTATTTTGTGGAATGGTGGGTGGAAGGGTGAAATGTGGGGCGTGGCTTCAAAACCGACCAAAGTATCCTTCCGCCCAACAAAAAACAGATGGATCACGATAAACGTAGATGGTGTAGCTACCGGACAGGTATTGCGGAAAAATCATACGTTTGGAAATATCAGTTTTCTCGAGAACAAGTGAAATTTTTATGTTAATATTTTAAACACCCTCTCAAAGATAATGTATCGATATCTATTTATTGTTACATTTTCTTATTTTTTTTATGAATACGACAGTTTTTTTATTTAAAAATGTCAATTTAATCGATATTTGATCATTTTTAAGATTATAGAGGAGATTTGTATATAAAAAGTATAGTTAAATAAACTTGCTTCTATTCTTCAACAAATTGTTTTCGAAAAGAGAATTGCAAAACTATTACAATTCTTGAAGATATCCGTTTGTTCCCAAGGCTCTGCATTTCCACCCCAAATGAAGAGGGCTAACAACCTAAGTGTATTTCTTGATATATTTCTTAATAAAATTATTATTTTCTTAAAATTGGGTTAAGGGGATAATTAAGTCGTTGTAAAACTTATTTTTATATCACTAACATATCCATCGGTGAAGCGAGATGGCGGTTGACGGAGTTATCTACCTCTGAAAATAGTTGGATACACTTTGGAGTTAATAAACACCTCAACATAGAGGTTCCGAAAATATGTATACAATTATTTAATGAGGCATAGTATTTGTATTTAGGAGTGTGTTTGAGAGTAGACTAACCCACATTAGTAGAGGAGGAAGAGAAACACTAATGTGCCGGACCATACCCAAATATTTAATCAGGTTTTGTGCTCCAATCACCTCTTAAATAGTGAGCCATTTCAGGTGAGCTTAATGCCTTAACCACGTGACCACTGTGCGGTTTTGTGTTGACAAAAACTGTTGCAAATCAGAACTATTAACTTCAAATCAAATTTTCAGTTAGTCTATGATTTAAGTTTAATTTTATAATCCATCAAAAGTATTGACATTTTGGGCTATGTATATTGACCTACATTTCAACGGAGACTGAATGTTAAAAGTATTATATTGATTTGAGTCTGTCCGCTAATTTAGATGGGAAAATGTCATTTGGTTCACTTACAAATGTATGTGTGTGTGTATGTGTGTATGTATGTATGTATGTATGTATGTATGTATGTACGTATGTATGTATGTACGTAGGTATGTATGTATGTATGTGTGTATGTATGTATGGATGTATGTATGTATGTGTGTGTGTATGTATGTATGGTTGTATGTGTGTATGTATGTATGGATGTATGAATGTATGTATGTGTGTATGTGTGTATGTATATATGTGTGTATGTATGTATGGATGTATGTATGTATGTGTGTATGTGTGTATGTATATATCTATGTATGTGTGTATTTGTGTATGTGTGTATGTATGCATGTATATATGTATTTGTAAATGTATGTATGTATGTATCTGTGTATGCATGTATCTATGTATGTGTGTATGTATATATGTGTGTGCATGTATGTATGTATGTGTGTATGTATGTATGTATGTATGTATGTATGTATGTGTGTATGTATGTATATATGTATGTATGTATATATGTATGTACGTATGTATGTATGTGAGTATATATGTATGTATGTATGTATGTATGTGTGTATGTATGTATGTGTGTATGTATATATGTGAGTATGTATGTATGTATGTATGTGTGTATGTATATATGTGTGTATGTATGTATCTGTGTATGTATGTATGTACGTATGTATGTATGTATGTGAGTATGTATGTATGTATGTGTGTATGTATGTATATATGTGTATATGTATATATGTGTATATGTATATATGCGTGTATGTATATATGTGTGTATGTATGTATGTATGTGTGTATGTATGTATGTGTGTATGTATGGATGTATGTATGTATGTATGTATGTGTGTATGTATATATCTATGTATGTGTGTATTTGTGTATGTGTGTATGTATGCATGTATATATGTATTTGTAAATGTATGTATGTATGTATCTATGTATGTGTGTATGTATATATGTGTGTGCATGTATGTATGTGTGTATGTATGTATGTATGTATGTATGTATGTATGTATGTGTGTATGTATGTATGTATGTATGTATGTGAGTATGTATGTATGTATGTATGTATGTATGTATGTATGTATGTATGTATGTGTGTATGTATGTATGTATGTGTGTATGTATATATGTGTGTAAGTATGTATCTGTGTATGTATGTATGTATGTATGTATGTAAATATGCAGATATCCCGGATAGGTAGTAGGTAGTAACCTACATCGATGCTTATATGTTCTAATGCCACCCTCTAACAAAAATACTCGATTACCCGGGGCGAAGTTTAGGTGTACATTATTTTTCTATCACTGCGTCTAACTGCCAATTCGGGCTATACGCTGTTTTCTTTAAGTATACTGAGTCCCGTCCTCCCGTATAGTTTTCCAATCTCTCTCCACACAAATACGTATATATTTATTCTGAATTCTATTTCCTAATTTTTACCCCCTAAGTTTAAATATTCCGATAGTTTTAATGGGTATTAAGAAGTGATGCACACAAATTAAAGCTAAGGCTTGAAGAACGTTTAGGAGGAAATAATATATACACTTAAGTTTTATAATTTTATGCTTCATTTAATGACTTATAAAATCTGAAGTTAGACTAAGAACATGATCCTTTAGTTTGTAAACCCACATCTATCCATCTAACCACTAAACCACCAATGCCTCCCCCTCCCCCTCCTACCTAACCACCCATATCTGTTGTGACCGTGGTTTGAATTCAGTGGCGTATTTAGGCCGTGTTTGAGCACTGCGGGTTTGTTTGGACTGAACTGGAACACCGCCGCACTGCTCCGTGCTGACTCCAAACGGCGAACATTGGCCAGACGCCCGTGGGGCCCGCTTCAATGACCGTGATGAGAGAGAAGGGTGAATTGGAGACTGTCGGACAATTGACCGCGTTCCTCGGGATGTGGCCGCCCATTCATATTGTTTCCTTCTAATTAGTAAACACATTCAGTGGTTAGGGAGGAATTTAATTCCATACGATCCCGCTGGTTCATCAGATATCTGCAATATAAGACGAGACATTAGGAGAAGAAAATACAATCGTGTATTCATTTGATTTGATTTATAAACCAACTACTGTATTTACTAGACTCAGGCTTTTACTTTTACATCAATTACTGTTTCCAGCCTGGGGCCTGGGTTAGTTTTTTTTATTCAAGCCATATATTTTCCCCTACCACCTTATAATCTAACTTAACACTAGTACAAGCACAGCATCCAGTTCCCGGCCGTTAATTTATCACTCTGAAAGGGTAAATCCACATTTCAACAATGATACATTTTTCGTCAATGCCGGAAATCGAACCAGGGACCCTTAGCTATGTAAACATACACACTATCAACTGAGATAAGGTGTCGGATACTAGATGCAAGCAATCTAATTATAGCTAGAATATAAATGTTAATGTGTAGGAGGGATAGGGATCAAGAATACAACAATTAAAACTAATTAATGAACTCAAATAATAGAACAAGATTAACTTCAAGGAGCTGAAAAAGGAAGCTACTAATAGGAGATACTTGGGGACTAGTTTTCGACAAAGCAACAGACCCTTCGAAAGACATATTATCTAATAATAATAATAATAATAATAATAATAACAGCTATGGTTTCTAGGAGTTCTGATCTGACACAAATCGGTGGGTGTACGGACCTAATGTCAGGTACATCTAGTCTGGTTTGCCGGTTATGGGAGTTTTGGGGTTAGAATCCTGGCCAGGTTTATTTAGGGTGGGTATTTTTTTTATAAATTGTTATTATTCTTCCTCCACGTAAAAGTGGGTAAATTCTCCGTTGGGCTACCTTCTTCATCTCTTTACCTCACTGACGTTGGTTCTATTCCAATTGGAATACTAAAGTAACGATACTATAACAAAAAAATTAATACCAAATACTCTCTTCTTTTAATGGTAATAATCTAAAATATCTATTGAGAATTTTTTTTAACCTATTTAACTGTTAGCTCATAGTTAATAAGTCAAAAGCTATATTTTTATTAATGTTGTTTGTTCACACTATTATTGACCTTTCTAACACCTAAAAACTACTCTTAATAATGTTGTATTTACTCACCATTCAAACATAATACGTCAATTTGACAATAAAAGTCAGTTAAAATCACCTTTCAAAATGATAGCACATTTTATTAAGGTAGTTGATCTCAAAATGGTTTTGAGGTTGTTTTTTTAAGGTCAGAAAATACATTTTTTGTAAATCAAATTAAGGCCTCACCTGGTTTAGTTTGGTGGGGGCGGAGGAGGTTAAGGCATGAATCCTGGATGAGAGTTCAGTGTATTTATTAACTAAATGTATTTCTATTCTCCCTCTAGTTTTACCATCATATTTCTAATTTATTAATGCAAGCCTGTCGATATCTCTGACGTGTTGAAAAGGATGCAGCACATATCTGTCAGGAAATACCAGTGCTGCCAGGAATGGGTTGTACATTGACAAATATGTTGATTTAAGAAATACTTTCTATATTTAAATATGTAAGTGTAAGAAAAGACGCTGGCCTTAAGTTTATCCAATAAAGACAATAGTAAGTTTTTATCATTATAATAATCTTCTAAATTAATCGAAGTATTTTCTCTTGCTAATGTGGTAATATAAAGATTTCAGGACTTTCCAACATTTTTATATGTCACCTCTCGAACACATATCACATTTAATTCTATACTTTGACTGTGTTACGTCTGTATATCATATTTTGCAGATATCTTCTTGTATGGAACTGTTATCATCAAAGCTTTGTTCAAGGCGGAGAAAGTGGCCTATGCATTTCTCGAAATTCTCAAGAAAGTTTTTTTATACTTAGCATTTATTTTCAAAAGGCGAAGGCAACAAAGAGTAATGTTATTTAATATATAATATTATGATATTTCGCTACATATTAATATAAAATTATATTAATGTCAAACCTAAATAAGAATTTCTTCCCAATTCCCTTTCTTCATAATATTGTGAAGCAACAGGTGCCAGTAGGATTAGGTGAGATGTTGTAGCGCTGGACTCCGATCCAAGAGAAAATAATTTAACTTATTTTGGCGGAACTGTGGGTAGTTACAATACATTTTTATATCCTCTATTCAGTAGAGTTCCAAAACCATTCTTAGCGAATGATGGAGCAAATATTGGCAACCTATTGTGTAAATAGTAATATACTGGATTATCGATAGCGGGAATATTGTGATTGTAATCTGTGTCAGGTGTACTTAGGGGAGGTTTTCTTAAATTCTCTCGTATTATATCTTGACGCAAATACTCGTTATGTTCTATAAATTATACATTCCTCATACGTCAATTAATAGGTCAATTTATTCATATATTTAAAATTGGTATATATATATATATATATATATATATATATACAAAATTTACTCATATTTTCAAATTTTATATAAATATAGTGAGAATATGGGAAACTTCTGATGAAAGTTATTTTCTGTTGTTTTTTTAAATTTTTGTTTCAATATAGTGGCAATAAAACACTGCTTACTAGGCGGTTTCTTTTTATTTTATTATTTAATGCCAAAACCAATAAACTGATTTTGCTAACATTTAAAATGGAAATAGCTTAGATGTTTGGTTAACAACATATTGGTTAACAATTATAATTTATCTCCATCGTTTTGTTTTAAAATGGAGGCTACCAAATACAGATTTTTGGACTTTTTTCTCAACTTAAGCTTATCGTATTTGCATTGGACCAGATTTATAAGTTAATTAAATATAAATTATATGATATTATAAAGCACATCCTGTGAGAATAACGGGTAATTAGCGTGTAATATAATACATGCGATACATAGAGTAGCTGTCAGCTCTATGATCACTTACATCAAACATAATACCATATTACACACAGCGGTGACCAGGCTGCCCAAAGCATTGAACTCTCGATTCTTTTAGTAGCCGTTGTGGCTCAAAGACCAACCGCATATTTACAAACCCTAATGGATCTCAATATTAGATTATCATAATCACCAATATATTGTAACTAGATCATATATATTGACCATAAAATGATTTCAGCCCAATATTACTAGAACTGTGAGCATTAGTTCCGTATCATGTTATACTTTACATCTCCGTGGGTTTCGCCATCTTGGTCTAGATTTAGTGAGGCTGTAAACATGATCCCAGCATTGCCTCTCTTATTGGAAGGAGGCCAGGCCAAGCTATTATTTGAAATTGATATTAAACTAAACTGAGACCAATCGTGTTGCAAAGTGCTCTGTACATTTAGTATCATAATATAAAAATATACAAAGCCAGTATTCCTAGAAATGCTATATGGAACTCACTTAATTGTATACAAATGGCTACATTTATTAATTTTGGTGTCTGGTAATGAAATATTATAGTATTTAAATAAAAGTTCATATTATATTTCGATTATGATTTTCCAGTGTAACTCGATTAGAGTGATTAAATAAATTTCCATTCGAGTGTATTGAGTATGATTGTTTCAAATGTGAGTTTTATTGTGAATTTTTTATTCTCTCTTTACGATAATGCGGGTACATTTCTTCTAAATAAGCTTCATTAAAAATATATATGCTTATATATAAAATATGTGTGTTAATTTACCCTATGTATGCTTTATTTTTATATATAGTATACATAGTATAAATATATATATATATATATTAATTTGTAGATTAAGTAGTTAATAGTCCATAAGTATATCGGAGTAATAATAAATACAGCATACTATAATCAAAATTATCTTAACATTCAGCTATATAATGTATTTATTCAAGTCGTACCTTTAGAATACTTTTAAATACAAATGATTTTAAATCCAGTCCAACTTCTTGTAGAAACATATTTAAAAACGTAAATGAAATATTAAATACGAAGGAATTGATTTCAATATGTTTGCTTTACTTTAAACTTTTATTACAAAAGCTAAGTTTTAAACTATTGAAATGTGTGAATTTATAATATTGGTATGGTGACACCTTAGGTTCAGAATTATATAGTTAAATTTTCCGTTTATGAAAGTTCAAGGTAAATTTGAAAACTTGAAAGCAATATATTAATAAATTGGATCAAAAACATGTATGGTAGAATGGTAGTAAGGTAAATTGTAAACATGTGACATGTTAAAATAGTTACAAGTCATATTATATTAAAGCCTAGGTAGTTGTAACCATATCCTTCGCATTAGTTGGGCCCATGGTCCTTTCTGATGTTTGTAGGGACCAAAATCGTCTGCTTGCACCTCAAATCAACATGTTTTGATGCTAAAACGATAATCAGGACAATCTATGAGAGAATAAAATAATGAAGACTATCATATTGCGATAAAATAATCTATAGAATCTAGTTATTATTATTATTAGCACCGCGTCTTACTACCCGTTCGGGTTGTACGCACTTACGCTACTGTGTAATGGTAGGGTGATTGTGAGATGAAATGGAGGACCTACACTTTTAACGTGGGACCCGAACCACGGTGGAGGCCTGGCATTCCTCACATTCACAATATGTCTTGTAAAAGGTGAAGGAAGGGTTTGGTAATCAGATACATCTTTGCTGGGACCGAGGATTGAACCCCGGCCGCCAGCATAGAAGTCTGACACCTTACCCCTAGACCGCCAGGTCACCTTATAAAATCTAGTTAGTTGAATGTGAAAATAGTAGTAATTCTAATTATTAGCAGTGCACCCGTTTGGGCTATACGATTGTTTACAAATTAAGTTAACGATTTTATGGATTTGAAAGGTTGAATTTTATAATGTGTACTCGCGTTTTCGTTGATGGAGAGTGAAAAACAATTTTGGAAAAAATAAACCTCAGTCCACCCGACCAAAATTTGAACCTCAATCTCCCCCTTATTGGCAGTCTCACCTACTGCGAGAACAACGCCTTATACCAAATGACCACCGAAGTGGGTAATATAGTATTAGTCTTCCCTAATTATTATCTTATCTGGTGTAGTTGGGGTCAACACAGCAACATGCCTATTTCATGTACAAGTAAATAATTCTGATCCACACAATTAACTAGGGAGCGAAACTAATGATATGGTTCCAATATTCTTTTACGTCACTTTATTATCAATTATAATTTATGTAACGAATACTTTAGTTTAAAAAAATATATTTTAACTATTTTAACATATTATATGCTTAAAACTTAGTTTATTTGAAGTTTTGTTTACAAATAATTTAGTTAATTAATTTGCTTGTAACTAAGGTGTCACAGTTAATATTACAACTTCACACACTTCACTTCACTTCACTTCACTTCACTTCACTTCACTTCACTTCACTTCACTAGTTTGACTTGATTTTGTAAAACCATCTAAAGATGTATCAAACTAATAGAAATAGTTTCCTTCATTTTAATGAACTACATTAAACATAAACTTCATTGCTATATTTTTCTATAAAATACTATAAAATATATTGAAATATCTTATAAATTAAATGAAAATTGATATTAAATGTCACAATTGTTTAGATATAGAAACAACTAAAAGCCAAATAAGCCTGATCAAACAAGAGGCTGAATTCCTTTTATGTGAGTTTCACTCATACGAGAAACCCTTCAGAAGTTGAAGGTTTCGGAATGTTATGGTATTACAGCCAGGCAATACTCTTTCTGGAGTTACATTCCTCGTCTTTATATATATATATACTTGGTGGGAAATCCTCTAGTAGGTACAAAGTAGATAATATAGCTTCTTCCGCATGAGTTCCCCCACATATGATTCCAGTTTACCTTATCTTGTGCATCCGAAAGATTCAATAAACTTCGACCGAGTTTGTCAAAGGTCTCTCTATCTATTTAGCTACCTTTTTTATTATACTAAAAGGGATTGGAAAAGAAACAGGACATAAAATATTTTGAATTTGGAAGCTAACCTTACTTTGAAACTCTCCTATTGAGATTTTACAATTTTGCTTATTTTGTCAATAATGTTCTAGAGGAATCCACCAAGACATAAATATACTCCTATTTTAAATTTTGCTTGCATCGCACAGTAACATTTTTTGTTATTTTAAATAGATTGCATTTTTTTTATCAAAAGTAATTTGTATTCCTTTTTTTGAATTGATAATTTAACGAATATATAGCTGCACCACATTTTACTACCCATTTGACAGCACGCATATCTACACTAGAGAAAGAGGGACGAGGAATATAGAATTGACAAGAATTGTATTTGAATTTGGTGAGAGGAACATAATTATGTAAACTATTAAATTCATATTACTTCTGTACACCCAGCTGGGATTCGAGGCCACACATTTCTGTCGCCAGAAAACAAGATCAGGTGAGGTTAACGTCCTTGTCCATGCAACCTCCGGTGTAGTTGATGATTTAATTATTAATTTTACTCAAGGAACTGATGCTTTAATTCAGGCTGTTATTGCTGCCAAATTTCAGTGGTAGAATAAAGTCTGGGGCTGAATGTGTGCTTGTAAATGTAAGTTTTAGAGGATTCCTTGATTTAAAGTTACACATTTAACTGTATATGGATGGAGAATGGTTTTAATACTTTTTTTAAGAATTACTAGAAATATTATTTTAAAGCAAAAATATATAAACTTTTTGTATGTTTGTTCATTTAAATATTAAAAAAGCTAAATATTTGTAATATAATTTAAATTGGCTACTGTTCACATGTAACTTAGGTTGATTTAATTTATTTCACCTGATCTTACTACTTTCAGGGTTATACGCTTATGTAGCTTATAATTACGCTAGTGAGCTTAGGTTGGGGACGTTTGAATTTATAGTGTGTATAAAGAGTGTAAGACTCAGAATAAACAAAACAATATTTTTAGCGGTTTGTTCTCTATGGGTGTGAAACATGGGCTCTTAACTTAAATGAAGAAAACATTTTTTAGGGTGTTCGATATACTTACGAATATTTTTGATGAAAAAAGAGATGAGGTTTCATGAGAATGGAGGAGATAATATAATTATTAGGTACATACCCTGTAATCATAACAATACATAGTTAGTAGAATTAAGTGTCGTAGATTACTGTGGGCAGGACATGAAGTGAAAATGGGATAATCTAGACCCGTTCTCAGGGTATTTACTGGCGAACCTAAGGTCAAGAGACCAGTGGGAATACCTAGATGGAGATGGTAGGATAACATTATAATGGACCTTAAAAAGATAGGGTATAATGAGGTGGACTGGATAGAACTATCTCAAGATAAGGATAGTGTGTAATGAGGTGGATTGGATAAAACTAGCTTTGGATAGGGGTAGATTAGATAGGATAGAACTATTTCAAGGTAGGGATAGTATGTAATGAGATGGGCAGGATAGCACATTTAGGAAGAAAAAATCCAAACACCCTCGATTGGATTTGAACCCTAGTCTCTCGGTCATCGGCTGTCTATTCTATTACAAAAGTCACGCCTTAGACCATTCAGTCAACGAAACCAATTTTGGTGGGTTTTATTTTTGCCTGATATTGTGGTACACATTATCGTTTTAGTTTCTGTATCAGTGGCCTCATGGTCTAAGACGTCACTCTCATGTTAGACTAGACTGTTTATGACAGGGAGATTTAAGTTCAAATCCCGGTAAACTGTATTAAGGGTGGTTTTCCAAAATTAATTTATATTTTATATCGATGAAAATGTGGGTATATTTCCTCCTAATTCAACCTCTCCATCCCTTACATTATCATTACATATGCGTATAGCTGAATAGGTAGTAATATGTGGTGTAGAGGAAAGTTGCAAGTAGGTCTAATTTAAAAACCGGTAAAACTGAGTTACCATTTTAGAAAACTTTTAAGTAATTTTTATTAAAGAGTATATAATTTATAATGAAGAAATTGAGTTAAATAATTGTTTATTTATGTACTGAGCTGTAACAAACAGTCATTGACAATTTTATATGAAGTGTTATAAAAATTAATTTATACAACCAATCAATACAGATTTTAAAGGGTTTAAAAATAAAGCCTGGTTTGGTAAGTTGTATCTCATTTGTTTAACCTGCTTCGGTGACCACATGGTCTAACACACTAATTTTTCAGTTGCCGATTTCGATGGGACCGAGGTTCAACTCTCGATCGGGTGTACTGAGGGTGGTATTTACTTGATGGTTTCACAACCCACCCCTTTGCAACTGTGGTTACATTTCTATTACCTTCTTCGTCCCTATCCCTTTATTGTAATTAATAAATGCATTTATCCCGTTTGGGTGCCAAGATGAAGTAAAATAAACCAAAGCTTTTTTTAACCGGCAACACCTACTAATCAGTATGTTAATACCGAGTAATCTCTAAATAGCATATAACATGTAAGCATGGATATATTTATATTAGGCCAATATGTCAGCATAAAATAGTAGTACAGTGAGTTTTATTCCCAAGCCCTTTCTTGAGCTAGATACACTTAATGCATAGTTTTTATTTATTTATTTAGCACTGGTACGTTCTACCCAAGCGGTTTATACGCTTAAGTACTAATTACGCTAATGGGTTATGAATTGGGAGGGTTGAATTTAGAGGAAGTGAACCCACACTTGCTTTGAGTGAGAATGGAAATCAATTTAGGAAAAAATACCCCCAGTTCACACGACTGAGATCCGAACCTCGTTCTCCCCGACCTTGACAGTCTAGCTCAACATGACTAGCGCGTTAAATAACTGCCCCACTGAGGTGGGTTAGTGCATAGTTAAAAATTAAAAGTAGTATTGTGTGACATAAAACCAAAACCTTATCTTCAACTTCAGCTATAACTTTGCTTTGCATTTCTCAAACTTTGCTTCGAATTCACTTTGCATTTAAAAAAATCTTTACTCAACTCTAATTAAGAATGAAATATTAGTTAGTAAATTCTATTGTTTAGAATAGTCAATAAAATAAGAGGTGACCTGGCGGTCTAGGGGTAAGGTGTCAGACTTTTGTACAGGCGGCCGGGGTTCAATCCTCGGTCCCGGCACAGATTTATCTGATTACCAAACCCTTCCTTCACCTCTGACAAGACATCTTGTGAATGTGGGGAATGCCAGGCCTCCACCGTGGTTCGGATTCCACGTTAAACTGTAGGTCCTCCATTTCATCTCACAATCACCCTACCATTACACATTAGCGTAAGTGCGTATAACCCGAACGGGTAGTAAGACGCAGTGCTAATAAAAATAAAAATAATAATAAAATAAGTTTCCAATCCATTTATAATTGACAAAGCGTCTTAAGCTATCACTGAGTTATAACTTCGTTTATCAGATGAAATTATTTAGGTTAAAGTAGGCTATACTCAAGGTTTGTTGCTTTAATATCTTAATAGTCTCTGGACAGTGGGGCATGATTTACCATCTTGACAGTGCACTAAGGGGATGGTTATTTTTCGTGGTTACTCACGATTACCACAAATAAGGAATTTATTTGTTAATGTACTATACAATCATGCAGCCAGTCCTTTAAACATAAAATAATATATTTTAAACCTTTTGGAAAAGAACCTTAATGTAACATGACATCTTCTAAATTATGCAAAACGAAGTTCACAAGGAACTCAAATAAAAAACACTAAAAACACATTACTATTTGTTATATAAAAAAAGGAAAAGGTATACTGTAGGTATCCATTTTTAGAAAACAAAAGAAGCAATGATAAAACTACTTGGTAAGGTTTAACAAAGGAGAGACGTTCCACATTAACAAACACAAAATACACACAATAATAGCCATGTGTAGATAAAGGTTTTATATTAATAACTAGACATTATTATTTGCAAGCATGATACACTGTGGGAGCTCTGTTACGTTTTATAACTAATGGAAAGTGATGAGGTGGTCTTTTCCTTCAAATATCGTCACAGAACCTTGTTTTACTTGATATTCATGTAAATGCGCTGGACGCTCTAACGCTAGTACTGCATCACAGCTATAAATAAAATTTAAAATAGTGAGTCTGATGAAACCGATATCGTAAATTTAGTTATTAAATAATACACTCTTTATGTGTTATACCCGTAGCGAGATGTAGAATTACAGTATAATGTTAATTCTGTTGTTCAAAGTAAGTATGTAATTTGGTCCTGTTAAGTTTGCTACTTTTAGAAATTAATTAAATGGATAAGGTTTAATGGATAAAAATATATTGAACTCAAATCTTAATATAACAATGTGTGTTGCAATTTACTCAGAAATTCTAAATCTACACACTCAAATGCAGGACAATAATATAGCTTAGAGTGTGAACATATAAATATTTATTAGCTACAATAAAAAGCTCGTTAATATTGCTTTCAACGATATCATTGGCTTAGAACAATTGAAAGTACCCACTGCAAACAAGTAATTACAGTGAGTTGCTATGGCATAGTAGTTATATAGTAGGGCCTATGCTAGTTATATCAATGCATAGTAGTTATAATTTAGGGTCTTTTTTAACTATATCAATGCATAGTAGTTATATAGTGGGGCCTATGCTAGTTATATCAATGCATAGTAGTTATATAATAGGGCCTTTGTTAACTATATCAATGCATAATAGTTATATGGTAGGGCCTTTGCTAGCTATATCAATGCATAGTAGTTATATAGTAGTGGCCTATGTTAGCTATATCAATGCATAGTAGTTATATAGTAGGGCCTATGTTAGCTATATCAATGCATAGTAGTTATATAGTAGGGTCTATGTTAGCTATATAAATGCATAGTAGTTTCATTGAACAGATTATTATTGAAAATAACTGGAATGAGTTGCTTGACAATCTGGTAGCTAGTGATTATCTCTTAATGCATGTTTGAAATTAATTGAAATAATAAAGTTAGTGCCAACATGGCTTATACTGGTGGCACAGTTACAAATCATGAGTTTTGTAGCATGGTCTAGGCCTATTAAAACTTATAAATTGAATGAAGGTATAACTCTTTAATTTGATTAGCTTATAGGTAAAGCAAACCAAATGCATGTTGAAGGTCATGTTTCATATTTGAATAAAAGACACAACAAATACGATGTTTTCTAGAGATTTGATCAGAAATATAGTAGGTAATTGTATTATCACGATAATTTTTACAGTCATAAGCTTAGTGTATGATGATGTCCTTAAGATAAATTATTATTTTAGTTGTTTTAAATGGAATTCACTTACTGACCTGGCCAGTAGTACCCAAGTTTGGCTAGTATATTGAGAGTCCCCGTACAATATATTGTAGCCTAGATAGATACGCATTTATTTCTAATACAGTAGCAAGCTTTAAAACTTTCTGGTATATAAATAAAAAGAGATCAGCAGTGCAGCCTTTTTTGGCACTAAACTAAGTCCTATTAAACATTTCAAGATTTAAAATCTAAGTTATCAACAAAACTCCAATTTATTATGGCCCAAGCAATATCAATATTTAAGGTCAGTTCTGTGATAATGATAAGATAGGTCTAAATCAGAAGTCTTAAAAATTTATTGGAAAAATTCTATCCTCTAGCTAAGAATGTACTTAAAGATTTCAATGAATTCTTATCCACATTTTATATAATTATAATTTTTTCACAGTCTAATTGTATTAATGAGGAATAAAGTAAGAATAATAATTTGGAAAATGTCTTCAATTAAAATGATTGTATCCCCTTGATATGTGAAAGAGCATACATTCTTATTTTCACATTTTATTTACAATGGTTCTATAGGTTGGAAGCCTATAGACTTTTCCATATTCATAAGATATTATATTAGTGTATACTACAGATATATTCAAGTTGAGTTAGTTATTCAAATGTAAAATATTTTGTATTTGTATGTATACATACATTCATAATCTCGCTATTCCCTTCCGGGTTTGGCAATATACTGTGAATATAGCTTAAAAACACAACTCCGTACTTAGTATAGATGATCCAGCCTCAAACACTTTCTTCACACTTCTTCGTCCTTGCATAATCTCTTCTCTTTAACAACATCCATACATCTAAGCATACATGCTCTTTTATTCCTAACACTCTTACTATTTCACGTTTTAACATTTTCACCTATAGAAGTTATCCAAGTCTTACATAGCCTACACCTTCCTTATGAGCCACACACTATACCACCACATACTTGCTTCGTCACTTAATCCACACTCATACTCTCACAACATGCCCAATCCAACGTAATACGTTTATTCTATATTTAATTATTGGATTCCCATTCAAACCGCACTCCTCCAACACCCATTCATTAACGACTCCCAACATACTAGTTTTTCTACAAACATTTGTTAGTTATTTCATTTTACCGCATTCAACTTACTCTTGTGTTTCTCCTGACAAAACCACGCTCACACATCCATATAACAATGTTGGCATTAACACACTTGTATATACTGCCATTTTTAACGCTTCGATACTACTTCACTATTTGCAATATTTTACATACATTCAACTACTCTCCAAGATTCCTTCACAAATCTGTATATTTCACTATCCATCCTTCTGTTTTTTAGAAATAATTCTACCCAAATGAAGAAAATCATTCACTTGCTCTAATAGATTTCCATTTATACTAAGATGATAATCGTTTCCTGATACATATTTATGTAAACTTTAACCTTATTTTGGAGAAAATTATACGGATGTTCATTCTTCCTGTTACCACATTCAGACGATTTAATGCATTCCGAAAGCCAATTTCAATCTCAGCCATGAATGCAGCATCATCTACATATAGCAGCACTCTCAACATCACTTTGTCCATTTACTTAGCAACCGCGTCCTCACAAACATCCATAAACCAATTATCCTTGAATATATTATCAATTAACAATGGAGAAATAGCTCAAGAACACCCTTTTCAATGTCAAACCATTTACTCAAAGCTCCATCCGACTCAGAGCATGCTTAATACCATTATACAACACCATGATTGCATTTACTAACAAGTACACCATACGATCTAGGAATATTCTGTAATATTCTCTTATTCACCCAATCGTACACTTTCTCCAGATCAACAAATGTACAAATACCCTTTCTACCTTACTGCCATACATTTCTCAATCACTTTTTGCGATGAAAATATCTGATAAGGTTAACCTTCCCTAACATGAAACCACATTGCACAGGCCAAATCTTTTCCACAGTTCTTTAGGCACCTTAAGAATTAGACCTTTCCTAATCACTCTGTCTGAAATAATAAAAAAACTAATTGAAGTATGAATCCTATATTCACTTTCTGCATTTTTATGAAGGAACAACAAGAGCATTCTTCTATTAATTAGGAAAATTTGAAATTTCAGCACACACATTGAACAACTCACACAATCTGGCAAAAAGGGCCTTGCCCCCACACCTAAATATTTCACTTGTGATCCCATCCATACCTACAATCTGCCAGAAAATGGAGGACAAGATCTACCCTTCCTTGGGCTTGAATATGAGTCAATATTTTGAGTATTCCTCTGTGAATGGACTGGGTTTCAATGTGACCGTATTCAAATACGTCAGCTGGTTGACTTCACTGTCGAACGTTTCCAAATACAACCTCTCGTTGACGGAATATTATATCAACCTGCCGTCCACGATATCTACTTCTCTCAGGTCCAATGAACTATAACCTACCATTCTGAACATTGTTTGGTGGAAAACTATTATTTATCTTCATTGTATACGCTCTCCCTTCTCTTCTTATCTTGTAATGCTTTACAGGACTATTTAACACGGGAATACTCTATGCAAGAATCCAGCTCAAGTGTACTGAAATCTGTCTCAAGGAAATAAAAAGTGATGGAGAGAGGCAGAAAGCCCGATAAATGGTGTGGAGATATTTTTAAATTGACAGGGTTAGTTCGCACAATATTTGAGGAGATGCGTACAATGCTGGGGGAGAGGGTAGCATGCATTGACGCCAGTAGGTAAGCATAATACCAAAAGAGAAGTAGGGCGGGAATAGATATAAGCTTAGATCCTACCTAGAGTAAAAATAACCCTCTGCGGTAAAGGGAGGGGGAAGTTAATTTTAGGTATAAATGTAGATAAAATGAGAGCACAGTTCTTTGACATAGCGACATTTATATTGTCACATTAGACGCTCGAAAGAACCGTCACTATACTTCATTTAACTCTGAGAGGACAGTCACTTAGCTTCATTCGAAATTTGAGAGGATAATAACCTTGATCAATTATTCTTAATGAGGACATTCAACCCTCGTATGGACAGTCACCATATCCCATTTAACTCTTAGAGGACAATGACTATGCTCTATTCCACCTTGGTCCATTTGTCCTAGTAAGGAAATCCATATTTCCTGATTTTAGCCTTGGAACAAAGTCACCATACCTTCATTTAACTCTTGAGAGAATAGTCATCTTACTCCATTTGGCCTTTGAGAGGACAGTTACATGAATTCATTTGTCGAAGTGTGGACAATCATCTTACCCCATTCAACTCTCTTATAGAACAGTTACATTTACCCTTAAACCATTTATTTAACCCAAACAAATCACAGTAGCATATCTCCATTTGACTAATAGAGGATAGTCATAAAATGGAGGACAAGATCTACCCTTCCTTGGGCTTGAATATGAGTCAATATTTTGAGTATTCCTCTGTGAATGGACTGGGTTTCAATGTGACCGTATTCAAATACGTCAGCTGGTTGACTTCACTGTCGAACGTTTCCAAATACAACCTCTCGTTGACGGAATATTATATCAACCTGCCGTCCACGATATCTACTTCTCTCAGGTCCAATGAACTATAACCTACCATTCTGAACATTGTTTGGTGGAAAACTATTATTTATCTTCATTGTATACGCTCTCCCTTCTCTTCTTATCTTGTAATGCTTTACAGGACTATTTAACACGGGAATACTCTATGCAAGAATCCAGCTCAAGTGTACTGAAATCTGTCTCAAGGAAATAAAAAGTGATGGAGAGAGGCAGAAAGCCCGATAAATGGTGTGGAGATATTTTTAAATTGACAGGGTTAGTTCGCACAATATTTGAGGAGATGCGTACAATGCTGGGGGAGAGGGTAGCATGCATTGACGCCAGTAGGTAAGCATAATACCAAAAGAGAAGTAGGGCGGGAATAGATATAAGCTTAGATCCTACCTAGAGTAAAAATAACCCTCTGCGGTAAAGGGAGGGGGAAGTTAATTTTAGGTATAAATGTAGATAAAATGAGAGCACAGTTCTTTGACATAGCGACATTTATATTGTCACATTAGACGCTCGAAAGAACCGTCACTATACTTCATTTAACTCTGAGAGGACAGTCACTTAGCTTCATTCGAAATTTGAGAGGATAATAACCTTGATCAATTATTCTTAATGAGGACATTCAACCCTCGTATGGACAGTCACCATATCCCATTTAACTCTTAGAGGACAATGACTATGCTCTATTCCACCTTGGTCCATTTGTCCTAGTAAGGAAATCCATATTTCCTGATTTTAGCCTTGGAACAAAGTCACCATACCTTCATTTAACTCTTGAGAGAATAGTCATCTTACTCCATTTGGCCTTTGAGAGGACAGTTACATGAATTCATTTGTCGAAGTGTGGACAATCATCTTACCCCATTCAACTCTCTTATAGAACAGTTACATTTACCCTTAAACCATTTATTTAACCCAAACAAATCACAGTAGCATATCTCCATTTGACTAATAGAGGATAGTCATATTAATAAATTTTAACTAGTTAGGTTATTTGACCCTCAAGACGACCATTATCATATCCCATTTCAAATATGAATGTACATACTTTTGATCTATTTAAACCCTGATAAATTTGTCTCCATGATTTATCTTACATAGTGTGAGGATAGTCACCTTGATACTTTTGAGATAGTGAAGAGATACTTCTTGCCAAATTTGGGCCTTGTAAGGGCAGACGCCATGTCCAACAACATCTATGGCCGTAGCGGAATCCTTATATCGTTGAGGGAAGATTTTCATTAGGGAACTAAGCAAGAAGGAAGTCTAAAGTCGTGTATTATTAGCGCGTCTATAATGGAAGTAAGCAAGGAAGGCGTGACTCCATAGTGAAGGGAAGCAAGATGGCAGACTTACTGAAAACGTTATGACCATATTGGCGGTTCTAAACTCACTCGGGCGTACTGAGTAATTTGAATGAGGGATCTGAAGCATTTAAATAATTAATTAAATTAATTAATAAAAATATTAATAATAATTAATAATTAATTTAAAAAATTGGCTGCCCATAGATAACATCTCTGGATGTGGCCCAGAGGATGTCACGAGGAGGCAGTGTACAGATATTTCCGGACGAGGAACATTCCACAGGCCAGAGCAGTAAACCACTTTTCCTGTTCATGTTAGGAATGTCGCAACAAGGATGAGGATGAGAATTCATCTTAAGCCCATGATAAAAAGTAGCGATAGTTTGGTTGCGTCACGTAGATATCCTCAGCTAGGAAGATCTGTATTTGGTATAACTCTACAAAAACTCACTTTACTTACTTTACCCACACACTTATCCAAGCTTGCATTCACTCACCCACCTGGCCAGGCTTGCATTTACTCAGTTCACTTTGCCATTCACCTATGCTTACATTCAATTACAGCTCACTTCACTCACCCACTCAGATATTTTTGAATCGACTCATCTAAGATTACATTCACTCACCATTTACGCACTCTCCTACCTTTTAATTCACTCACTTATTCAACCTTGTTTGTATTCACTCATTTGGCGGTTTCACGCGTATCGCTAGTGGTTTGGGAAACAATTTCTTTATAGTTAGTTTCTATACTTAGCTAGGGCTAATATTTGAATCCTATAATAATTGTCTCAAGTTTTGCTTACATTAGTTGTTTAACTTGAGTCATATAATTTACTCACTGTCGGCTTACTGTGACTACTGAAATCCTCTAACTGGGTTCGTATAATCATCTTAAGGTCAACTAAATAGGATCGCCAAGTTATGTTCCAATAATCAACTTAAACCAGGATGTCTGGTTTCATCTAGCGTGGTTCCTATAGTTATCTTGTGATTGGCTCGTTGCGATTGTCTAACTAGACTTTGAGGTAGCATGCTGTACTCAACGCTTATGTTATAAAAGGATTAAGCTATAGGCTAATATCTTTACCTTTATTTGGATTGCTGTCCGTCGAGCTTGAAGAGATCCAGGCAGGTATCCAAGCCTGGTTTAGTACGATGTGAGTTACTGGTTTTATTAGTTTGGTGACAGGAGGGCCCAGATAAGATGTTTTCAAACGTCCTCTCACTTCCAGGCATAGTTTTAACTATAACCTTATCAATCAGATACATATGGACACCATTATAATATTGTTTTACATTTATATGACTCACTTTCTTAAGAAGGCATCTGATTTTTTCACCACTGGAACATGGTTGGGATAGGGGAGCAGGAAGAGTGGTTCACCCTAATAGTCTGACTATCGTTCCTTACGCTGTTCAATTGAAGGAACGTGTTTAGGTGTAGTGAGAGGGACACCCATACACACACATACGTTCTCACAGTCGTGTTTTTTTAAATGTCAGCGTTAAATTTTACTATCTCCTGCCATATCCCCTTGCCCTCTTTCTTTACATGAAAATCGTATATAGGCCTAAATATTTATCTCCTCTTTGAGGAAAGGTGCTCAGGACAGTTGCCCAATAGTGACATTTTTCCTGTTTCCTTGACCGAAATATGTTTTTGTATTTGATTAAATGCAGTATTGGTATCCTTTTGAGATCTTGGCTGTTTTATAAAGAGTAAAGTGTAGCATTATTTATATTTCTACCGTCACATAGTACCTTTTTATGATATCGATCATAAGAGCGTTCATCATAGCAGGCCCAGCTAAGCTACCGGCTCGCATCCGAGATTGTGTGTGCGCGCGTGAGATATAGGAGTAAAAGGAGAAAAACAAAAGAATTACGTACGATATGACAAAAAGGTGTTCAGTGCATTTGTATTTGAATTGTTACTCGAAATTTTCCACGGTGACGATAGGAGACAAAGATACAAAATCTCTTTTTATTAACTACAGTATATTCCTATTAAAACATAATGAAGATTTGTGCACAGTTCTTATCTGTGAAGTCATTCTGATATAGTCAAAAAACGGCCTTTTCAATGAAGTTTTTATTCAAATCTCATTTAATATTTCACCAATGTTCATTATTAGAAACTTCTATCAACTCTATTAACTATTTATCACTATTAATATTTAGTCATAAATGATACACGTGCGTTTTCTAGATGACTGTATCACATAGTTGATCGGTATGTGATGCACGGTCCTAGTGTGCCTATTTTAATTGTTTCACACGTCTGGAATGAACATGTCTGTGTATGTTGGTACACACATGGATAGGATAGGTGGTCTCAGGGAGACGTCCGAGTGGGTAATGTGTGAAGTACACTAATATAATAAGGGCTAAATGGGACGTTATCATTTGCATATCACACACACACACACACGCGCAAGCTCGTGCTGTATACTCCATAGGTACTATTATTCATTATAAAAAAAAATGTAGGAAAGGAGTCCTGAACATTGATTAGGCTGTTTGGTTGCCTTTTTTCTGAGTTATCTGGAAGATCTTAGTTTTTTCCTTTTATTAGTGAAGAAAGTTTTATACAAGCATTTATGTATATTTGTATTGTACTAATTCTTACTCCCCATTCACAATTTACGACTATTAACACTAACAGGATGAGAATGAGGACGGTTGAATTTAAAGGAAATCGCCCACATTTGTATGAAGGTAGAGTGGGGAAATATTTATTAAAAACACCTTTACACACCAGCTGGGACTTGAAGACGACCTTTTTTAGGGGCTAACCTGGCCAAACAGGTTATTGCCTTAATTCTCGTGTCCACTAGTTGGGTTTAAACCTTATACATTAGTTACAATGTCCATTTCTAAACTTTAAAATAGTGACACCTACCTTCAAAATATAATGTTTCAGAAGAAAGCCATTTTTTAAACAATTTCAATAATATATAATTAAATAATGTAACAAAAAAAAGCAGATTGTCTAAGAAAAATATTTTTACGTATATAATTGATATGGATCACTCTTTATTTGATTTAATATGTATATATTTACAGAATACTTTCCTTAAAAAATACACGCATTAAGAAACGCTAACAGCGGATCTTATACTTTTATTGTCAAAGAAAATAAAACTTGAACTTGTCATATTATATGACAAATGACCAATATATGGCAAGTACCTTCTTTATATTTGTTTAAGCAGATCAATCATCCATGAAATAAATGTACAATATCAAATGACATACTAAAACTTTACTAAAGAGGAGGAAGGGGGACAAACTGAATACATAATTTTTCACAAGAGAGATTTTTTAACTCCTTGAATGTTCCTTAATGTATCAAATAAATGTTATATATTGATAGTTAATTTTATTTGGGGCAATTTTTATATCAATAATATATTTTTGTCTGATTCAGGTTTTAAATTAAATATATATAGCTATTGTTATTAGATTTATTAAGAGCTTATAAAAATAGAAAATAAGATTCCAATTTAAAAAACATTTAATTATTTAAATGGATTTCACATTGTATTTACTTTGATATAAAATATAATGTTAGCACAGTTATAATTCTTGTTTTAGTGTGTACCCCACATACAACAGAGTATTGTTTTGTTTTACTGTATGGTCACCCCAAATCACAAGTTATATAATGTCTCATATGGCCTTCTAGCTCTGAGCTGAGTACATCTGGAAAGGTTTATAAGGAAAGCCTTCCTTTCTATTACTCTTTCTCACCCCAGTACGCCTACAGACAATATTCCATATTTTATGTTTGTGAAACTTCACGAGGGATCACGTGTTTATACTCTCCCCCAGGATAGGGGTCAGAGATGTCACCATTAAGGACAGATGTATACCACAGACGCCCTTCCCGCCCTTATTCCTTAAGGAGGAAAGGGGCATATTTCCCTCATCCCCTGGCAAATTCACGAGACTTACCAAGTCACTCAAAACATCCCTTCCCAGTCTAACGTTGTCACTACCATGTCTTGCTTGGCTTGACAAACGCCACCCCTCGCACGTAAATAAAAACTAAGACAACTTCAGGCCGGAAAAAAATCAAATAAAAAACATCGGATTATCTAAGAGCCTTTCAAGACTAGCTCATAATAAAACGTTGAAATATATTTACAACCGTAAATAAATATACTGTTCATTGAATGTCAAGTCAAGATACTTTGTAACAGAGCTTTCAAAAAACTGATAAACTTCAGATAAAAAAGTGCCTTTTTATTTAAAGGCTTGTCCTTTCATGTAAGTCTACTATATAGAATGTTTTTTTTTAAATTTCGGATGATATCAATTGTTCGTATACCTATTCTCACAAAACTGCATTGAAAGGAAATGTAAATTGCAAACAAATACTAGCATTAAATCTTTACAGAGATAGCAAAATATACAATGTAGACCTATATGAAGAAATGCAGAATAAGATCTTTACCGTTATTATTTCTACCGTTTATAATTATTTTAAATAAAAGGTTTGGGTATATATATGCCTTTTACTATTCGTCCAGGTTTTCTGCACGTATTTACGCTAATGAGGTAGATATGAAGAAGGTATAATTTAGGGAAAATATGCAGGCAATAAACTGATGGAGTGAAAACATTTAGGTAAAACCACGCTCAATACAACTAGCCACGTTTCTAGCCTCAACCTTGTTCCTGGTCAACCAAACTAGTCCAGCTTAATATTTAGTCTACGTGTCATGGCGTTGGCTTGGTATTATGGCGTGTTTCGGCTGAGGTCACATTGCTGGTCGAGGATACTTTTTTAGATTAAAATTATATTGATAAGGGGCTGATTTAAAATCAAAATTTAATTGGTTAAAATAATAAAGATAATATTAGGTTACTGCTTAGGTTCCTTTTAGTTATCCGGCTAGTCAATTGCTTGCTGACTCAGTCTAATGACGTTATTAACATAACATCCAAAATACCCGCCAGGCTCGTCGATTCTCTTTGCGTCCTTTTAGTCGCCATTGAGTAATCATAATGTAAGTAATGTATATTAATTATTATTATTATTATTATTAGCACCGCGTCTTACTACCAGTTCGGGTTATACGCACTTACGCTAATGTGTAATGGTAGGGTGATTGTGAGATGAAATGGAGGACCTACAGTTTGACGTCGAATCCGAACCACGGTGGAGGCCTGGCATTCCTCACATTCACAAGATGTCTTGTCAGAGGTGAAGGAAGGGTTTGGTAATCAGATAAATCTGTGCCGGGACCGAGGATTGAACCCCGGCCGCTAGCATAGAAGTCTGACACCTTACCCCTAGACCGCCATGTCACCTGTTTTAATTAAAATAAGTATAAGTGGATATGCGGGCTTAATGTCACCCTCATTTGTTTTCTTGGTGGCTGACAGGTCAGGATTTGAATTCCAACAGGATGTACTTCTGTTGTTTATATAACTTTTTCTTAATCCCCACACAAGTGCACATTGACTCTAAATTCCACCGACTTGTTGTGTTGGTTGAGGTGGAGAGCCAACACATTTGTAGGTTATAAAGGGGTCACGACGATAGAAACAAAAGTTGGGTTCAAACCCAATACAAGTTTGGAAACCATTTCTGTATTGCACGTTAAACCTGTTCTAAAAAAAACACTCTGTAAATAATCCATTCTCAATTACTTTCTCCAAACTTCCCTATGGTTGCATACTTCCTTCGCTTTAACATAATCCATTCATCGAGTCATACATGTTATATTATTCTTAAAACTCTTAAATTATCTTTGTTGACACATTGGCCTACACCATTTAGCCACATCTTGCATGGCCTACCACTTCCTTTTGTTCCACACACTCTACCTTCATATATTTGTTTTAGTGTGTGAAGAATCGCTTAGTACGTTAAAGGTAGCAGTGAATATTGTCAGATGGTCTCAGAGAATGAAATATATAGTCAGATACAGTATCTTATAGATCCATTTACACAAATAGATAGATATTATAATGTTTGAGATGGTAAAAGCCGTGGGACATTATTTGATTGAGGATAGATTTAAAAATATATTAATTCAATAATTTTGCTTTTTTCAAATTAATTCATATCATAGTAATATTTTTTAATCTTTACAGTTTTGATCAAAATGACAGTATTTTGATAGAATTTTTGATGATAATTGGCTTTTAGAATATATCAAGTTTTTAGCTTTTGCATGTGTAGCTTTATATCAATTAAAACAATAACAACCAAAACAAAAACTGATAGTTATGTGTTATCGATTATTCCAGTCAAAACATACCAAATATATAATGTTAAAAATTACGTCATGTTCCTATCGTTGTTATGATCTCCAGATTTCTAATTAGATTTAGAATTTGGCCTATAATTTTTCATTCGATTTGAATTGAACATTTTTTCCCAGGTGATTAAGTGGGTCAGAAAACAAATTCGTACTATATTCAATAGCACATTACTATTGGTCATCAGGCTGCTAGAGTAGACTGATGTACCTTGTGTTAGTAATTAGTATTTATCAGTTTCTTGACTTACAAAGGTATGTATATTCTTATGGGTGGTTAAATATTTAAAGTAAATTGCTAAATTTAGGTGACCCCCCTCTCCAAAGTGTTTCCAGAGATACGTCTGGGAGTGGAAGAGGTTGAAGAGGGAGAAGTGGTGTTTTAGGTTAAGTGGTATAAGTAATTTTAATAGTAGTAGATATTCATAGAGGATAACTTTGGTCCATGTGGATTAGGACGTCAGTTTCTCAATATATATCATTATACAAAATTTAAAACATTTCCAAAAGTCGTTAGGCCTCGGTTCTAAGGATGTCTCTGCCAAATTTAGCTAACATTAATCAACGTATTTGGCAGTAAAAGTGGAACAGACCGACAGACAGATGTCACGACCAAATGGTTGAGATAAAACAGGACAATATCAATGATGGTCAGTAAAAAATGACTAGAATCTAATAAGTGTATAAGTTTGTGGTAAGAATCATTTGAACTTTATTCTGATAAGGTAGGTCTTTTCAACTGCCGTCATTGGTAGTCCAGTCTAAAGCGCTGGTGACGCCTTATACCATGCGGTCATTGTAATGGGCTATATTCATGCTACCACTATTATTTCTATACTCGAACCAACGACATGGAGTAGTGCTTAAGGCTACATAGAACGGCATAGAATGAGGATAAAATCGAGGTTCGAATCTCGGTCTGGTCTATTAAGGGTGGTTTTTCCAAAAAGGTTTTCCACTTTCCCTCTACACAAATGATGGTTCACTTCTATTAATATAACCCTCCTGGTTCTTTAAACTATTTGCGCAGCTAGTACTTAAGCGTCTAACCCGAACAGGTGGTAATACGCGTTCACTCTACTGGTGAACGTTTACCCTCAGCTCGTTAGAATCCCTTTATAAATCCCTGTGGAGTGAACCCATTCGAACAAAGCCCTGCTCGAGAGTGCAGCCAGCTCCTGTGTTTCTTGAGTTAAAGGCCGAGCGACCTGTGAGCCAGTTCAATATCTTTACCGAGTACAAACAGTTACCTAGCACGGAATCTGTTCTCTTTAGACACCTGGAATGTGTTCCCCTTGATCTCGTTCGGTTCCACCAGGAGCAGATTGCTGGTTCGTGTCGTATTTCAACGAGGGAATCCCTTAGAGAGAATTGCGTGCGTCGGACTGAACTAGACAAACATGCCAGAGGACTGTACGTGGGCACAAAATAGACACGTACAGTTATTCTTTACTACTTTAATTTAATATTTCAACTATTCTAGGTGCACTTTATGAACTGACATCAGTAAAAGATTTCTATACAAACTCAAGTATAGAACAGACACAACAACCAGTCCCGAGGCATTAAGTTATCATGTTTAAAGTCAAGTTAATGACCATTAGCTCAGTATGCAGACACGCTACTCACGGTTCTAGGTTGTCGGGCCTCTTCCTTGCTATGCTGGAATGTTTCAAACTAACGTTTATGTATATTATATGCTCGAGTAGTAAATGTCACATTCTTTTGGTTAGTATTATTGGCCGTTAGGAGGTCTTATTTAGAAGTGCTATGGATGCTTGTATATCAGAGTTTTTTCCAACTTACCTGCTAGAAAATGCAAGTATATTTCCTTTAAAATCTATCTTCATGCTTCCCACATCTTTTGTGTAGTTAAATGTGTATAACTCCGGGGAAAATTAAATTAAATGGCAGTCATGGGCAACTTATATTCCTTGGTAGCTTTTAATCCAACACCAAATAAAGCTTGCAAAACTTCTAACACTACCAAAAAGTATATATTCAAGGTCTATATTAAACCATTAAAAACTGATGGTATTATTATAAAATTATTGTGTAATGTGTCTTCAGACCTAAGAGATGAATTTTGCCAGCTATATTTTAAAATCGTATTTGCACAGAGTTAATATAACGTGATCTAGACACATGCGCAATAAATCCCAACCAGACCTAAAGATGAAACTGATCCTTGAAGATATACAACCAGAATGGCGCGCTCATCGCTTGCGTGATCGACTGGCATGCCCAGTTTTAACGCTAGGAGGTTGGTATTATGTTCGTGTTCCGGCCCGTCGGGTGACTTGGAACACTCTGATATTCATATCATTTCGTTATTTAAATACTAGATTATTTAATATAGATTAGTGGAAAAATGACACCTGAAGATTGGAATCGAACCCGGGACATTTGTCTTACCGCGCCAATGCTCTACCACTGACCTTGAGCACGGGACGATTCCTGGATAGCTCAAATGTAGTGAATTGGCTCAGTAAGCCAAATTTCCCGGGTTCGATTCCCATCTCCATGCCAAATAATATAAATTAATTGATTAGTTTCGGTCTCCTAAATACAGATATCCCCGTAATTACAATCATTTGCAACCTGTGTGTCATATTCAACTTGTTTTTAAAATCTAGTTTTCTCCCCCTATCTCATTAGATGATCTAATTTGGGTTTTAGGTATTCTAGATATATGCTAAGAATCGTGAAAATGTTGACAATAAATACCAATTGTTATAGTGTTTGACCCTGTTTTTTTGTTAGTGATAGTAGGAGTAGAGATAATTATAAATGGCCAACGGTTGGCTTTACATAGGAATCACCCAGGCCAGTGGACACGTGGATCAAGTGTCAGGCTCACATTTATTATGGTTTTCTGGTAGCTGAAATGTCCTGGCACAAATACCATGTGGGTGTAATAAGGATGATTTTAAAAGAATTACCCACACCCGTGCCAGCAGCGAGGTGTCTGGCGAGCATCCATGTGCCAGCAGTGAGGTGTCTGGAGATCATCCATGTGCCAGCAGCGAGGTGTCTGGCGAGCATCCATGTGCCAGCAGCGAGGTGTCTGGCGAGCATACATGTGCCAGCATCAAGGATGCAGTATAAACGTACACATAGTTTCTATTGGGCACTCATCATGATATTAAATGTTTATCTGATCAAATCTAACAAACCTTAGAGCTGTCAGCACGGTGCGCGCTCACACCACTGAGTGTGACGTTATTGTAACTTAATAGGCGCTATTTTCTGTAGAATTAACTACTTTCCAAATCCTGGAGTATTTCTATCCCAAACTACCCCCAAAATCACTAATAAAGATGGGTGTTGGGGCTCAGGGCACCTAATCAAAATTTTCAGGGGACATGGCTCTAAACCTCCACTATGGGTAAGGGACCTAACTAACCCTTACCCACAATCTAGCCTGAGGTGGTTATTTTGAGGGGAGGCCTTACCTATATTCCATTCACCGTAGGAATTGACTTCTGAAAGGCCTTTTTCTCTACCATAAATCTACTATATAGTAGGAGATTGGTAGGAAAAAAGACCTTTCAGAGAGTAATTCCTACCGTGAATGGAATATAGCCTTCTCCCGAATGGACTAGGGACCCTACCCCTAACAAACTACTCTGCTTTGGTGGTGGGTCTCAGCGCCCTCTCGTCTTGTAGATCTGTTAGACCATTGAGGAGGTAATTTTGGGGATATAGTCAACGTTGGTCCAACCTTCTAGCAATTCTATTTATCTACCTGGTCCTGACGTAACAGAATAGTTGATGTTGCTCAAGAAGGCTCAGGTTTACAACTGCCTTTAACTATGAGTGGCTCTTTGGGAGGAGTCGGGAGGGGGGTGGAGAAGCTGTGTATACACCCTGTCACTTGTCAAAATAGAATCGTTCTATTGAGTGGTGTGTTGACTCTACAAAGTAGAACATCCTTCTATCTGTCACCTTCGTATTAATAGACAGATGCAGATAGAAAGAAACCCAGTTGTCCAACTACCATTATACTTGATTTCTGAGTGTGACTTAATGGAACCGTTCACAAAATATAGCAATCGCCTGAATCGCCACACTCATCAAATATTGTATTGGTGGTTCTGACAACTGTTACGATAAGCTAATTTTCTCGTATAAGATAAAAAAAAACCAATGTTCCAATCACCACTATTATTAGCCTGTTCTAGCAAAGATTTATCTGATTACCAAACCATTCCTTCACCTCTGACAAGACATCTTGTGAATGTGGGGAATGCCAGGCCTCCACCGTGGTTCGGATTCTACGTTAAACTGTAGGTCCTTCATTTTATCTCACAATCACCCTTCCATTACACATTAGTGTAAGTGCGTATAACCTGAACGGGTAGTAAGACGCGGTGCTAATAATAATATTATTATCCTGCTGAACCACTTCAGTGCAAAATTATACACTTCCCTCCACTCCTCCTCCAAACATTATTGTTAAATCTCTTGGAAAGCTGTTGAAGAATGTATTCATTCAAGCAGATTTATTTCATTATAATCAGTTACAATTTTCAAATCTAATTCTTGTAAGAACCTTGAAACATTTACCTAAAAACATCAAAATACTGAAAACTTATTATTTTATCCTGCTCTACCGTCCAGCGTAGATAAACGACCCGTTTGAGCCGGAGTCGAGAAGATTAGTTAGTACCTTTTCATTTCCTCCTCATATCAATTTCCAACAATTTATCCATCCTTGATTTCACAGATAGTACAGCACACAACAATTTTAATATCATTTTCACAACCCTATTTTCTCACACCTTGCTTTATAAAATTTCACCTTCTACTATTTCGATAGTTAAATATCTTGTGCTTTTCTCCCCAACATATCTTATCTAATCAGACCACACCTTATTCAACTAACATGTTTTTCACAACAACAAAGTAAACTTGTATGTCTTGAGCTTGACTCTTTGTCCCTCTTTTATAATAACTTAATAATTCTATTTAATCATGCATTCTTATTAACTTTAATAATGCCTTTTTTATTTTCATCTGTATTATCCATGAATGTGGTATTTATGTACCGAAACATGTCGGGTTGAAGTAGTCCAGACACTTCTCCAGTGCTGGATCTCAAAGGAGTAATGGGAAATCAATACATATAATACCTAGAACAACATAACCATAATTTTCTAATTCTACATTATATCATACTTCAACACTATCTAAATCAACTGTGCTTATGTTCATTTATTTTTAATCTGAATGATTTCAAAATTAGTCGTGACTTTAATGTCTATGTTCATATCACGTTATATTGTTATATTTTTTGTATTAATATTTGAATGTGTTAACCTATGCTTTAGACTATTTATCAACTCATTTGACCATTGTAAAAGTTAATGAAGCATTTTAATTTTCTCTAACTGTTCATATCATGCACAATTTTCCTCTAAAATATTTATAAATATTTTTTATTTAACTTTTTATTGTCTTTAAACATAACATTATATATTATACACTTTATTAACAATTAACTTTTGAACTTAAATTTGCTATTTTCTAAATTAACTTATCTAAGTCTTAACTCTCATTTTGTGTGAGTTAAAACATTTTGTCAAGTTTCTCTTTTAATGTATTTCCACTACGATGTGATTAGGCTTTCTATAATATAATACACAAAACTTGTTAGTAAATAAACTTTTATACTTTTCATATTATAAAACTATTGTTCATGCTATAAGCTATGGTTGCCAAATTTTCATTACATATTTAAAAATACATTGTATGTGTTTTAAAGTCTACATACAAAAGCCACCTCTGATCCTATAAATACATGATTATCTAGTTAGTTATCTCACTATAAAATATTCTGAATAAATTGAAACATCCATTTTAATCTACCATCCCTTGCTCTTCCAGCTGTGGAAAAATCACATTTTTAACGACTTTATCGGTCCCTTGGACACAATATGTGGCGTTACATTTGAAGAAATCACCTGGTATTATGGCTTATGGCAACCGGGATTCGAACAAAACAGGCCAGGACCTTCACGTCATTATCTGTAAGGGTATGCCGGAAATGGATGGTGAATGTAATAACCCTCCACAGCTGATTAATTGACTATCCAGACTACCATAGGATAGAGTCAACGAAGGGGTCGTTGATCTTTCTACAGTTGGATGCCATCACCAAAATATCATCGTCATATTCTTCACACAAAATATATTCCACCACGTTGAAGGGCAATGTTACATTTCCTTAAACGCCCACCATATTGGGAAGGGTTAATTAATTATTCTAGGATGTACAAAGTAAATAAATCGACAGGAAATAGCGACTGGAGGCTACAATATCGTCACACTCAGTGGTGTGACCACAGATTGGGCCTACTACTCCTTAACAGTCAAGTTGAACTAATACCAAACATGAATTTTTATAATCATTTATATTCTAATGCAAATAAAATATATTAATGAGCATTTTCTACTTCAAGATAAAGATGGATATTGATGCATGTCC